>CM036542.1:12580000-12640000 GCA_020745685.1 Tautogolabrus adspersus | reverse complement strand
GCAGAAGTTACACTGTAGGTGTCACATTTAAATAAATACAAGTAGACACAAACTTCCTGTGCAACTGCACGGAAGTAATCCATGCTTGACCAAATAATTTCTTGTTTTATTGATTATTTAAATGACTCTGGAAGTTTGCATCCGCGTTATTTACTCCCACCTACAAAGCACTAATTAACCAAGTTATTTTCAACAGGACAAACAACCAATGAACTATTTGTCTGTACAGG
Source organism: Tautogolabrus adspersus (assembly GCA_020745685.1). Classification (NCBI taxonomy): domain Eukaryota; kingdom Metazoa; phylum Chordata; class Actinopteri; order Labriformes; family Labridae; genus Tautogolabrus; species Tautogolabrus adspersus. The sequence continues at coordinate 12,639,770 of CM036542.1, read as the reverse complement.
TAAGGTTCAATCAAATTCATTATCATAAAAATAAATTCATTAATAAAAGAACCTCAACATAGTCATTTATCAATCCGTACAGTTTCTTTTGAATGTCTGGGTCAACATTTTGTATTCAGGTTTTACGTATTTTATGACCTGCCTTTAAGACAAAGACATTTCTACAAATCATTGAGAAAAGTGGCGTTCAAGAAGAGAGTAATACACTTGTTGCTTTGGCAGATTCCTACACGTTTTTTTTTCCGAAAGAAGTAAGATTTTGGACAGTAAGGAATTTGTATTAGACCAAGCAGCGGGAGCTACTTGGGGCTTGCCCAAGGACACATTGGACACATGGTTGCAGGAGCTGGGGATCGAACCCCTGTCCTTCCAGTTGAGAGATGACCGGCTCTACCAACTGAGCCAAAACTGAGCCGTGGTGTGATCAGATCTGTTTATCAGTTTTGGAGGCTACGATCATTAGCATCCATCAACTCTGTAAGTGCTGGTTGAGATGATGTGTCTCTGCTGTCTTTTAAAGGAGGATGACACAAATACAGAGCTCAGCAATATGAGTGACACACTCCAACATTAAAAGTAAGTGGTATTCCCCTTTAATGGCCATTGTTAACATTATTATCCCAGACTTGAGTGCCGTAGCAGGTCATCTAATTCTATTGGAGACAGCTTGAGCCTTTCTCTCTTCCACCAGAGTCCATTACATCGGCTCTTATCTCCTCTAATATGCTCTGCTGTTAATGAACACTCAGTCCCGTTAATGTCCTGCTAATTAATGGCCCATCAGCCTCTTCACAGTGGTAATTAAGTGCCAGTTGAGGCGTCTAATTGGCATGGCTTCTGATTGGATCGAGTCACGCTCGACCCTCTGGGACACAGGAAGTGAATTACAGCGTTGTCATCGCTGTGGAGAGGACTTTTTCAAAAACTGCTGACTTGCTTGTTTAAGAAATAGAATTATCTTGTTAACCTAAGTCCAAGTGAACTGAATGACAGTTTCACTGAGTGACTCTGACAGAGGACAAACTGTCAGATGTGAATTAAAGAACAATCAATGACGGAGGTCTGTTAAAAAAATAAAAAATAAAGGTTACTATAGCTTTACAGTACAGAAATCACTCTTTGGCGTAGTGGGCACCCTGATAATCTTTTCAAAGTTCATTTTAGGAATAAAATTAAGAATAAATAATACTTAAAGTGTAAAGGAAAAAACTCCTTACCAAAGTATACTTCATTTTAATACATTGAATAAATTACATCATGAGAAAAAAACAACGCAAAATCTCCCTTTCTTTAAGTCCCCATTGAATGAAAAAGAATGTTCCTGGTTTTATTCCAGTGTTCCCGTGTTGAATGTTAATTTGTTTGCCAAACATTTTTCAAAAAAGCAGTATCTTACATTTCACATCAAATGTACTGTATTTTCTCTTCCTGTAAAGTGTTTCAAATGAGATGATTAAATAGCTTTGTCGGAGCTAACGATCCAATCAAATGAATCTCAACGTTATGCCCTGCCTTCTATTTTCTGACTGGTTCTATCTATAAATTGGAAAAAAAAATTAAATACATAATTGATATATTTTTACCAAGCAGTACACCTTGGGTGTTGAAAATTAGGCCAATGTTAAAGTGCAGAAAACTGCAGTTCCTCAAATGGCCACTTGATGCTTGCGGGGATATCCCCATTAGGTCCCATATTAATAAATGCCCATTTTTCATACCAAAAACAGACATGTGTTTACAGCCTAGTACAACAACGGTTTTGATAACTCATTGAATTGAATTAATTTGATGTAATAGGGACGATGCAATTCAACATACTTTCAATACAGGACATGAAACTGATGTGCTGCACAGAGTTTAGAGCCATTACTTATTTTCCAACTCTTGTCCCTACAGTTGGGAGTTTGTGAATACAGTGTGTGAAATATATAACATTCAGTTACGTCAACCACATAACACTATATATAGGAAAAGACGATAAATTACCAAAATATAACAAAACCTAAAATCGATATAAAAACATGAATTGAAAATCTAGGATAAAACAATGGAAAAACCAGTACAGCACATGTTCACTTTTAGTCAGCATTTGACCTTTGTGACTCTTCCGTTTTTGATATACAGCTAAGAATTATACGTTGTTCGTCATAATCAGGTGTGTGGTAGATTTGACTGACAGGTGTGCACATTATAGCCAGCAACCAAGATTAATTCAGCTCGCCTCAGGTCTGCCATTTGCAGAGTCACTATTTCCAATATGGCGACCTCCACGCCACCATGCCATTGGCTTCATAACTGCTCTGAAGATACCAGTGGATGACTTCACTAGGACTATAGGTCTATGTTTTATAAAGTCCATGATTTTTACTTATTTAAGGTTTTATTGTGGATTACAAAACAGTTTCTTTTTCACAGGTCCTGCTGTGAGACATATAGGATTATTTTAAGTGATGTTTCTGGCGAATGTTTGTCAAATAACCAAAATCTTTTTAGCTCTGACAGTCCTGACAGAAATATTTGTTTCTTAAATTGCCAAACTCACTGTGTTCACTCGCTGTCATTTAAATGTGTGTCTCACAGCTGTGTTGTGCTGTGCAGGTGAGTTGCTTTATCAGATTTTATCAGGCAAAACAAAACAATCAGCTGAAAGATGCTAACGAGCTGAGGCCATCAAAAAGTCTTACAAAAACTCCCTGTGTGACCCCTATCACATGAAATTACTTCATATATTGTAAATATACAAATATTTCAAACGACAGCTTTAAAAAGAGGGAAAAACAGATAAAAAACGATCAAGAATAGTATCCCTTAATAAAGTATGGAAGGGTTATTGCTTGTGGCCAACATAGTTTCAGCACAAGCAAAGCTACTGAACAAGCTTCACACATGGCTGAAGTGAGCTCCTTCACTAATAAGAAAACAGAATAGAAAAAAGATTTCAAGGCAAACAGTAGTTCAAACAGCTAGAGTTACGAGATGTATCCACATATGGCTGGATGCTGGCCACGCGCTGCTCGGTTAATTGGTTTTACCGTTAAAAAGCACAGAAATAGCCAAAGGTTTAGGGCAAAGTTTAAGGCGAAGAGTAGACTCAATATAACACAAGCTAACAGTGTGAGGTGATAGTTTTCACTCACATATGGCTGACTGGTTGCTTCAAGCTGTTGGATAATGAGAGAGAGAAAGTTAAAGAGGACGAGCGAGGCAGGGGTAGTTAGGAAAAGGAGGTTGACAGTAGAGGGAAAGGGGGAGGGAGAGAGAGGAGAGGAAGAAAGAGGAAGAAAGAGAAGGGGAGAGGAGAGGAGGGGGGAGGATGGGGTAAAGTGTTTGTTATAATGAGGGGACAGAACAGACAAACACCTGAGAGGAGAGAAAGAGAGAGAGAGAGAACGAGAGAGAAGGTTTGAGGCAAATAAAGACTCCATTTGGCAGCTACTGTACACACACACACACACACACACACACACACACACACACACACACACACACACACACACACACACACACACACACACACACACACACACACAGTGATGCACAGAGTATACTGGTTGCTCGGAGCAGCTTGGGATAATAAGAAACACAATAAGGTGGTTTTTATAATGAGAAACAACAGCTGAACCACCGATGGCAGAGTGAGCAGGGTTGCAGGCGATGGACAGCTCCACTTACTGTACTAAACAAGCTCCTGCATGGAAATAGAAAGTTGATATAGGACATAGATACTTAGAGAAAGAAAGTACAGAGGTGGGGATGTTTAATGTGCCCTTGAATAACAGCCTGGCCCGTTGTATGGCATGTATTACCGCTGAGAACATAATGATGCAGAGTTTAATCAAACTACGATGCAAAGTTGAAATGCTAACAAGAGGTTGTTATAGGCAACGAGAATCATCAACTCCTGCCTGTATTATTGTGTAACCATGTTTTCAATAAGTATATATACAGTGTTGGTTATGTATCTAGACGTTTAACAACATTTAGACAATCATGAAAAGAAGCAAAGTTTGCAGGAATAGTAATGAGCCATCTAAAAAAACAGCTGTGGCAGATGGCTGGACACCAATGAATTTGGTTCTGCTGGCAGTTTCTACCTGTTAAAAGGACGTTTTCACTTTAACTGTTGCAATGTGTTTGTTCATTGTGTGGTTTTATGTTGGGCCTCTGAAAATAATGACAAAGCGTACAGTCATCTGCTTTATTTGTGAAGTGCCATTAGATTACTTCTAACGTGATTTGGTGCTATACAAATGACTGATTGATGAAGACAGTTTTGTACATTTAGAGGACTTTGATTTTAGTAAAATTGAAAGAGTATCCGAAAGGAATGAAACCCCTGATCTTAATATTTCTAAAATGGTAGCTTCAGCTCTAATCAGCATGAAAACCTGCTTTCAATTGTAACATTCTGATTCTATAGTGACTCTGAACCTAAATGGGAAAGCTAATAACATTTGAGTAGGTTTTTATTGACTGATTTTTTTCCCCATTTTGTCTCATGTAACGGTGAAAGTAGAGATACAGAGAGGAAACAAAGAGAAGAAAGTGTGAGATATGACATGAAACAAAGGACTGTTGGGGGGGGGGGGGGGACAAACTGGGATGGTGGAGTTTTAAGGCATGTGTCCTTTCCAGAAGGCCACCAGGAAGAGCTTCTATTTGTGTTTTTTAAGTTCTCTTTCACCAGCAGTGTGTGATATATGGATTACAACATCCTTTTGTATTTTATTTTTTACACCTGTGGTTTTTTGCACATGTCGAACAAAGCCTTCTGTGACAAAGGACCAATGCAACAGATTCCTCTGGTTTGTAATGAAACTCCATCAAAATGCTTGACATTGCAGCAGGGACACAGATACATAACTTGTCTAAATAGTGAGATGTGGACAGATGCATAACTGTAAATGTGTGAATAGAGACAGAATGATATAGATATTATGGGACAAGGAGAAAGACATTAAAACAAAGTACATGCACGCTTAAGTTAAGAGGATTGGTTTTCTCTTTATGTCACCCTATACTGAATTGAGTGTGTGTGTGTGTGTGTGTGTGTGTGTGAGACTGAGAGAGAGAGAGAGAGAGAGAGAGAGAGAGAGAGAGAGAGAGAGAGATCAGAGAGCCTTCTTCTTTTTTCCCCTGGATAAGCACTTTGTTGTCCTTGGGAGACTGCTGGTGCTTGGCTTCTCGTGCACACTCGCCAGCGCTGTTCCACTGAGCCGTGCACGTGAGGTGACCTTCCTCTGCCTCTGGCTCAGTCACGCCTCTATGCACAACATACACACATACACATTCCAACAATTTACACACACATACCTTTGGGCCCTCAGGATAACACACCATGTCCCCTGCTATGTTTCAAACTGACATACATCCTGTGTAGTTCACTTTAATGGACCAATAGAAGCTAACACATTAACATACACAGACACATCCTCTGTGTGTTGCACTGCTCCAACACAAACATGTTAGTAAAAACATCTACTCCCAATTTAATTATTCACCAAATATTAACTAGTATGTGTGCTTTGCAAAGGCAAACTTTTTGAGTTTAAGACAGCATGCCACTAAAGTTAAAGGAGCGATTTCAATAATGCAGAACAAGCACGACTGATATGCGCTGCCAATAATAAAGGTCCTTTTTAAAATGTATTTGAACATATTTGCTGTTAATCATTTTGTTTGTCCTTTTGCAGCACAATTTTTCATGTAGCATGTTTCTGTTGTTGTATTGGTTTTGGACTTCTGTGTGTATTTATGAATTTGCAGCCTTTTTGTCCTATGAAAACCTTTAGGCTCTTGCCCTCGTGTGCCCCTTTAGTTAAAATCCCCTGAAGTCTGTAAAATAAAGTGTCACTTAAAACACTTAAAAACACAAAGGAATACCAGTGCTACCAGAGCTACAGCTCGAACCAGAGCCCCTGCGTTACATCATTGTAATAACAGCCGTGATAAAGTGGTGCAGGGTGTGACAGTTGTTCTTTTAGCCCAGATGTTGACCTCGCTGTAGAGCCTCAGGGCTTCTGCTGTAAACACGGGCAGCAAAATCACCTCAGGGTGGGAGCGTGGTTATCAGGCCGGTGCTGACAGATGCTCATTAGAACAAACAAGCACACATGCACACACACAGAGCCCATAACTTGATAGCTTCTCACTTGAATAGCTCCGAATACTTTCAGTCTTGAAGTGTTGGACCCTTAAGAAGCTTTTTTAGAGAAGAATGAATTTCACACTTAGAACTCACATTGTGGTTGAAGAACATCGAGACTCTGATTTCAAATCTAAACCTCAAAACTACTGCTCCCAGAAGAGTGATTATAATCTGACACTTTTTTTGTTTCACCTTTAATTCAGTTTCTCGTATTTTGACTCAAAAACACATCTCTTGTCTAAACTGTCAGCTTTGACTGTGATATAAATACGCCCCAGAGCCATACTGTTGTTCATGTTCTTACTCTGTTCAAAAAAGTGTTTTTATAATTGTATTTTTTTCCAAAATTACAATACAAGCTTATACACAGAACCCTCTCTGTACAGTGGAGGAAGAATGAAACATCTTTCAGATGCAGATGTATTTATTCATAGATTCACCTCATCAATGTTTCATGTGGGAGTGATCTTTGGCTATCATAGAAATATATTCCAGACATTTTGATCCCGTCTGTGCATCCTCACAATACACCTGAGTTCCATTATTCTGCATTTAAAAGCTAGCAGCAGGTCATAACTGTACAGCACATTAACATACAGTAGTATCTATGATGGTGTTAATAATCCTCCGAGGACTCACATATTTATTCATGGATTCACTTCAGCCTAATTCTCCTTCCTATATCCAAATGCACTGTGATGGCCCACCCAATTCTCCCTCCGTTTTGATGTACCTTTACTCTATCCGAGACACCGAGCGCAGACAGAGGGTGTCACATTAAATGTTCATCATCGTTTTCCAGCGGAGGCTTCCTTCTTTACTGTACACGTGTATTCATGTGCAGAAAAACACGAGATATTGACAGATTCAGTTCACCATTGATCTTTTAAAATAACAATTTCACAATCATTTCACATGACTTTGACTTGCTCGATTTTATACAACTTATCACGTACAGCTTCAAATGAATTTGACAGGTTTCAATGTGATTTTATATTCTGCTTCTTTGTTTTTCTTTGACATATTTTACTTAAAGACAATGTTTAGGATGTGTGAATTATAACTGGGAATTTATACATGATAAACATGCAACTCAACAATTTTCCTCTACAGTATCTGTAGATTTTAAAACAAAACAAAACGCTGAATGGACAATAAGAGCAAATCAAAGGCACACTTTCTTTTAGACATTTCTGGATTCATGCTTACTAAAGCAGCTAAGTTTGCTTAAACATATTCTGATTTGAAGCTATTTTTTTGTGAGAAATGTAAATAGAGTGATTGCCACCTTGAGGGAGTCCCCCCCCTCTGTTTCAATAAGAAGTAAATGGACTGTCAATATGAAGTCGATTCTGAGCAAACCGGTAATATAAAATAATCCTGTGTAGATTTTCTCTCACAAACGTAATGATCAATTATTCTCTAACTCTTTTATCCCTTTAAAAGATCAAAACACATGCACATGTGGTCAAATGTCAGAAGAACATACATTTTTTGCTAATATAAAGTTATGACAGTACATTTCAGATGCAAATAAAACCCAACAATGAAGTGATTAACTCTACAGTTGCCATTAAATGAAATCTTAAACACACAAAACAACTGAGCAACAGAGAGTCAACACTTGTCTGTGTTTCTGTTTGTTGTTGTTCCTTTTTTATGAATAGTGGGTCCCATGGGTTCTTTGTACAATATGAACTGTAAGCAGACGGACGGCTGTAAATAATCCTCTGTGGCCTCTGAATTTTATTCATACATTCACTCTAATTTTGCCGTCTCATTGTTGTGTCTGTTGCAGGCTCCTCCCTGGCGGCGTGGTGGTTCATGCATATTAATGAGGCTAATCTGCATGATTAGATGCAATGTTATCATCATGATAAAAGCCTACTGTATAAAGTATCTCTTACCAGATCCCAGACCTCAGACCAGATCTTTGAGCTTTGACCCAAAAAAGAACAAAGGTGATTGTACCAACAGGACCTCTCTTTGGATCTGCAGCTGTGGGCTTTAAGAGGCACAGACACAATTCTTGCCTTTTGTAACTTTCTCACTTTTTATTTTTACATATTTTTGTCCCTTTCTGTCATTCAGTTATTCTTTCTACCTTTTTCTTTCTTTCTTTCTTTCTTTCTTTCTTTCTTTCTTTCTTTCTTTCTTTCTTTCTTTCTTTCTTTCTTTCTTTCTTTCTTTCTTCCTCCTCTCTTTCCTTTTTTACTTTTACATTCCCGATGCCAATATCTTGCATCAACCTCTTATCCACTTGTCTTTGTCCCTCCCCATCCCATGATGGCAACAGATAAATAAGAGTAACACACACACACGCACACACACACACACACGCACACACACACACGCACACACACACACACACGGGGGGGTACAAGCTTTGAATTTGGAGATGTTACGGCTTCAGAATTAATTATTTACAGCAACACTTGAGTCCACTGAGTCACACGTAGACAGACACCTCAGACATATAGCAGGTAGCAGGTGTACATATGTACACACACAATTGCACACATACACAAAATCACAATGAAACACACACAAACACATGCACTCAGGAGCGTGCTTGCTCAATTTATATGCATGTACAGACACATAAACACCCTTCACTTTACGAAATGTACACAGGCAAATAATCCCCTTTACCCCTCAACCCTCTGTCTCACACACACACAGTCAGAAAGAACCCCCCCAACATACACACACGCACACGCACACGCACACACACACACACACACACACACACACACACACACACACACACACACACACACGCGCGCGCGCTGGCTGTGTCCTGTGGTCTGTGTGAGCTGATAAGGGTTTAATCCTGATTGGAGCCTCAGTAAAAGGCTTTGTTATGAACACTAAATAGACTGGCCCTCGGCGAGCACACTGGGACACTGCTGATAACATAAACAAATGTGCACGGACACACACAAAATACATGCACACAAACATAAGCTTAAACATATATCCATACACACAAGACAAGACTCTGACTGGATGCATTATATACCTGTACACTTTTCACTGTCCTGTAAATGTATGCATGAATGCAAACACGCTTTGTCTTGAAATCTGTCCATGGTATCACATGCATGCTTGTGTGTCTGTATGTAAATGTGTGTGTGTGAATGGAGTTTATCAGTGGCTCGATAAAGCTCTGGAGAGAGGTAAGTGTTGGCAGACCCCAGACTGAATATGCTGTAAATAGACTACTAATAGAGAGAGAGATTAGAGGAGTGGAGGAGAGGACAGCAGAGGAGATTTATGAAAGAGGAGAGGAAGAAGGAGATGAGAGAGGAATAGTAATGTCTGCAGGGGCAGCATTTAAACTCAAAGTTTAACCCAACATGAGAGGACTCCCCGCCATGTCGCACCTGTAGCAACAATGTTTAACTTTCCTGAGCTCAGACATGTTCAAACTTTAGACTTTTTTAAAAAGACTACTCAAATCACTTTAACACTGCAGGTTACACCCTTAAATACCCATTCACAAACTGATGGCAGAGGTTGCTATGTAAAGTGTCCATCAGTATTAACTAATCCCATTCATATCCAACAAACGTCGCCGCCGAAGCAGCGCAAGCGACTTGGGGTAGCAGGAGCTGGGGTTTGAACCCCTGACCCTCCGGTTGAGAGACAACAGACTGTACCACTGATCCACAGCCACCCCTAAAAGGAAAGTGGCGGGAAAGCAGCCACATGTCAGACCTGAACCGAGCTGCCCGCTTTGAGGACCCTAGCTCCTAATATTGCACGCGCGACCACTAGGTCACTGGCGCCCTAATGAAGCGTATGCATGTTTCCAGAGTTTGACAGACAGATTATTTCCCTGTACCAGTCATCACTTGCTTCTAGAGTTAATTCACATTTTTGTTTGTATCAGTACTTCAAACAGCAATCCCTGCCCTATGCCCTCTCCTCTGACCAAAAGTTTTTGAGTATTGTCAACAATCAAAGAACAACTACCAATAATAAAGTAGAACAAGTATCTGACAAAAGACTGCTGTCCCCAACCCTTCGGTTTGTCTTTCTGTCCTCCTTTATTCCAGACTCATGCTTCAAACTAAAAACATCCTTTGAATGATCTCTAACAGTGCTAACCTGTAATCTCTGATAACAGATGCCCGGCTTCTCCCCCCCCTACACTCTTTCTCTTCCTCCAATCGACTGTCCACTCAGTTAATCAGCCGTTTCAGTCGCTTCCTGAGGTCACAGTGGCTGTGGGACATCTGCTCTTGACCTTTCATCACTGACCTCTTTCCTGCCCCGGGGTCATTACATGTATCCCAGTATCATTACAACTGTCCCAAGAGGTCAAACCTGAGGTCAAGGGCGCTCCTTGAGGTCAAAAGGTTAAAGGTCACTGCTCTGTCATCAATAACAAACAGGGTTTAAGGTCTATTGTTGTCTACATGTAGTGACAGGCAGAGACGGCGGGTCTGGTCCCACAGGAGGGCATCAAGGAGTGTAGCTTGGCTTTTGTTTGTTTGTATGTGACGGTTTTTTTATTCACAGATTTCATTATGCACTACAGCTGCACTGTGTTGCCCTTTCAGTGTTCAATCCACTCACTTAAGATGAATGTTCACCTTGTGGTGCTCAGTCAGATGTGGCTGTGTTGATTCAGTCCACAGATTTCTTGTTTTTGAATACACACACACAGACCCACACACAGACACATCTCACAACATCTGCCTGGGAACAAACACCAACTCTACTGTCTGGATCGCTTGCTTTCCCTGCTTCATGTCCTCAATGAATAATTTTCTGCCTCCCCTCCAACAACCACAAATCTTTGGAAAAAACATTTCTCTTAGTTAATTCCTATATGACTTTAGATTTTCTATAAACAGTTCGAAGCTGAGCACACGTCTGTTAAACAATTTTTTGTTAATTATTGGCATTCATTTCTTTAAATACATTTTAACATGGAAGTTAATTTGGAAAACGATTATTAAAACCTCTAACTTTCAGTAAATTCTGTTACCATTCATTTCCAAACCTCGCTCTTACTTGGTAAGATGGATTTCGCACAATTTACCATCAGAGCATATCACCTCCTTCCTGTACAAAATGGCCATCTCTGCCCCGGCACTTTTGAAATGCTGCTTGACCTCAAAGAAGGAACTTCTGGAGAGCGGTGAGAGTGAAGACAGTGGTAAATGGTAAAAGGTAAATGGACTTGAGCTTGTATAGAGCTTTTTTAGTCTTCTGAGTACTAGTAAAGCGCTTTTACACGGCATGTCACACCCATTCACACACTGAATGCAGAGGTTGATATGTAAAGTGACCATCAGAAATAACTGATCCCATTCATACACATGCACACGCCGCTGATAAAGCAGCAGGTGTCCCCTCTCCTCCAAGTTCATCACCTATAGAGCGCAGATCTGCACAGAGGTTGGAGGTGCAGCTTCTCTCCATATTCAGACGCAAAACTCAAGCAAACTGCATGGCACTGGACTACTTTATAGACGTGTTTGCACTTGTATATCAACAGCACAGTACACAGTGAAATAGACATTGAGACAAAGCAGATAGCGCGGGCTTTTAGCAGCCGTAATCCAGTCCAAATTCGCCCTTGAATATGTGGTAAACCAGCTTATCATGACACTGTTGTAGTCTGTAAATCTTTGATCTTTTGCAGTTGCTAACCACTCCTGCTCCAGCTATGCTCTTTTGTCCGGTTACATTCACTTCAACCGAAATGGCAAACTCAAGATTTCAAAAATAAGTCAACAACCCAACAGATGACAGTGGCAATGTCCATTATTTAAACAATCTATGAGGGGCATGGGGCTTTTTTTAAATTCTGATGTATGAGTGTCATGCGATTGAGCTTGCAATAGCGCTTGCCTTCAAGTAGTATGTTTGCTGGCTAAAGGTTCCTGTAAGGAGAGTCCTTTTTTTTATTGTTGCTGTTTCTGAGTTTCATTGTAAACAGCAAACTTTCAGGGAGGATGAAAACTTTGGAGAGGCATTTCCAAATTGTGCCCATGGCCTCTCTCACCTCCCTGCTTGTCACAATCATTGCTTTGTTTGCTTCTCTTCCCTCTCCCATTCATTTTTTTTCTGTTTCATTCTCACCTTCATTTCCCTCTCCTGCTCTGATTCAGACCCCCCCCCCCCTTTCCCCCTGCCATCCCAGCCCTCCCTCCTTGTAACCTTGCGGGGTAAAGCTCCATTGACATCTGGTTCATAAGTATTCAGGACTGAGCGCCTTTGACATTAATCAGCCTACAGTACATTATCTCCCCACTCCTCTCTGCCCCCCTTCTCCTCTTTTTTACCTCCTGCACCTCCTGTTATCCCCATCGCCCCTCTTTCCCCTCTCTTCTCTCCCCTTCAATGCCTCTCTTTGCCCCCCCCCACCCCACCCCACCCCTTGCCCTCTTCTTTTCTCTCCCTTCCTCCCCTTGTTCCTCCCCTCCTATCAAGCGTCTCAGCTTTCCATCCGCTGTTTTCTTATCATTGTGTGATAACCAGAAGAGAAAAGGGCATTACTAAGTATGTACCATGTTGCTACCTGAACGTCTGGCTGTCCAGATATATTGTGTATCTGTTTACCTGCCAATCTTAAGAGTAAGACAGTGTCTTTAATATTGCACCCACACTACAGGAAGGTCAACTCAGAGTTTAAAAGTTTAAGGCTTAAAAAAGTAAAAAGGGTTTGATAGACAAGGAAAGATCAGGAGTCGAGTCAAGCAAATATTTCTAAAACTGCCACTTCATTTTAAGCATGATGTATGGATGTATAATATCAAATCAAGGCTTACTGTATTCAAGTAACAGGCTAATTTATGAGGGGAAATGTTTCAACTATTACAGAAAATACTGACTACTTTGTCTCGCTCATAAACAGGATTTTTTTTTATTTTAGTTATTCTTTTATTTAGTTTATTATTTTGAGGCTGGTAAGAGTTTCCATTGCAGCCATGTCTTCAAAGGCTAACTCATTTAGGTGATTTAGCTGCACATGAACCTCGACTGAGAGGCGAAATAATCAATTTTGTTGTTTTAAAGGCAAGTGTTTTAAAATCACTTTTATTTACCAGCCACCGTGACTGGTAAGTTGAGCAAATTCCCCCGACACGGCAAAAAAACACCTGAAATTGGCGGGTGACGGGTGCTAATTTCCAACCCTGATAGGTACAAATTGAATGTTAATGGACATGCCAGGGAAACATATGGGTTAAGTTTTATTATTTGAATTAAACAGAGAGCAAAGTGTGCCGAATGAAATTATGCAGTACATTTAAACTATTACTGGATAAATAATGTCATACAGAAAATGAAGTGAGGGTGATGATGATGTGATTTCTCAAACACTACTTCAAAGCCATTATTAAATCCTTCTGCATCACTGAGTGCGGAGAACCATTACAAAGGTAATGTACTCGGTGTTGAATGTAACAGGGGAGAAAAGTGGACCCTTGAAAATCTCATGTTACTGTGTAATTATAGAGTGAACAAGGGGTGAACAGTGAACACTTAATTAAGGCAGTTCTGAGTAATAATTCAGTTAGTTTGACACTTTAGCCCATAATAAAACACTGCACAGTATTTAATACAAACTACAAGCCAGGGTTTCACAACCCTGGAAAGTTATCACATCAACAGTCATTTCATACGTCCTCACTGATCATTGGACACATAGCCATAGATAGAGTGGCAAACTGGGGAGACAGAGAGTGGGGTATGACATGCTGGAAAGGAGCCACAAGTTGGATTCAAACCTGGGCTGCTCGCTTCGGGGACTACAGCTTCTGTACATGGGGTGCGTGCACTAAACACTAGGCCACTGGCACCACACTCCTAAAAACGTTCTGACATTGTCCGGTTGAGGTACATGTATGCACGCCAAAGGTCCAAACAGTTTACTCAGATTATATCTACTTTTTCCTGTTAGCCTGCTAAAATAAGTCCTCACGAAGTATGGGTGAGCTTAACAAAGAAGATCAAAGTCTGGAAAGTTCACTGTGAGCAAATGGGCGGAGTGAATTTTGGGGTTAAGGTTCAATTTTGTTGAAAATAAGTTAAATGCACTTTGATTTTGGTGTGAAAAACTTATTTTTTTCCTGTCTAGGTCAAGCGGTCTGATTAGTTATTGTTTCCACTGGCACCCATTGTACAGGGGATGAATTTTTTTTTAAACAGCTCTGTTTTGATTTTGAAAACGATACGAGTTATCCATAGTTAGGCGCATAGCTGACATGATTGACAGGTGGGCGTGATGTAACGGTTCTTCAAGAGGTTTAAAACCAGCCTCAGCTTCGGCTCTAAACCTGTCGTTAGGTTGACTAAAAGATAAGCTGAGACAGGATTTCCAGCATGGCGGCTGCTGCCGATGAGCCTCCGGAGCCCCTTGCCGTACCAGATGGCTGACGTCACTCAGGCTTCGTCCATTAATATTTACAGTCCATGGTCTAGGTTAGCCTGTATCTTACAGTATCTTAACAAACAAAGAAGGGCTTCAACAACAACAAGGAGGTAATACCATGCATTGAAACTGAACTTTCATTTTCATAGACTTTTTAACTTAACAGTCACTTTTCATGCTATTGGCTATAACATATCATCAACTGTATATTTTGTGACTGTAAAGCTTTTGAGACTTTAAGCTGGCAGAATTTTGGATATGCCAATTTGTTTATACATTAAACTTTTAAATCTGATGTTGTTGCTTCATTTACACTAAAAAAGGTTGTCTTTACAACATCTGTGGTGTGCACATATCAACAAGAAAGTATCTGATAAAGAGACTTTCCCAGTAGGAGTAGATTATGGGAGTAGATGAGGACAAGGCGAGGTGTATAACTGTCACATGGAGCTCAGATTAGTTTGGAGGTGTGATGTATGCCTCTGCTGCTAGCTAACAAGGGATTATGAAGCTTCACATAATCCTGGATGGGCGGGCTGGCTCAGGACTCTCACTGTTACTGCATTAGCATTAAGCATTAATAGTGCCCTAGCATTAGTGTTAGCAGCTAATAGTGTCCCAGAATACATTAAGAGCTAATAATGTGATGCTGTAAGATTAGCATTAGTTATAATAATGCCATAGCGTGCATTATAAGTGTGTGTGTGTGTGTGTGTGTGTGTGTGTGTGTGTGTGTGTGTGAGTGCAGTGAATAGGATGATGCATAATGCCTTTGACTGTTATGTGTGTGTGTGTGTGTGTGTGACCATGGTTTAGCAGATGACAAAACTGTACAAAGAGACAACAGAAGGTTACTAAAGACAATGAGGGAGGGGAGATGGAGGCCTTACCAGGTGAGGGGGTTTAACAGAGTGTGTGGCAGCATGCATTAGTTACAGAAGGCACTGATGCAGCAATCATACTACAGTACAACCAACCAACACAAGGTTATTTCACAATGGATATGTCAATTTCTTATAGAAAGGTCAAAAAACGATAGAACAGAATCAGATCTACAAATTTGAGAACAGCATTTACACAGAGGCCTCTTTTAACACATGTTTAGACACAGCTGTTGATACAACAACCACATTTTACCTCCCCTTCAGATATGAACTAGTTCATACAACTGTTTGACCAGCTGCATAAACACATTCAAATTATAATATGTGGACTAGTGAGGTATGGTAATTGTTCAATGAACATAACGGTAGCCCTTGTGTGCACACAAAAAAAGAAAACTAAGAGAAAATGTTATGAGGATGATCAAAAAGGGGGTTTGCTTTGGAAAAAAAGAGGACGTACAGTATAAGTAGAGGTTCACCAATTAACCAGCTTATGACCGGAATCAAGCCGTTTTTCAGTCTGTTTGGCCTAAAATAAATACGATTCTGTGCCAATCTCAGATAAACACAAATGAGCCACACTTTTCATGCACAGCGACACACACGTAAACTAACATGCGGACAGTGTGGACATGAGGTGCACATCAGGAGAGGCTAATAAGCATTGACCTACTGGAGAATAACAAACATGTTTCCCAGCACTGGATCATCACAACGTTTTGTTTCATCTCTAAAGGAATCTTTCACAGTGTTGGTTAAAAAGGGAAATTATCTCATAAAAGTCACTAAAAGTCCTTATTCATGTTCTCACATATACATAGATCAAATAAAGCATTTAACCACCATTGTTATCCGTTAAATTAGCACTTGTATTCATTGTGGTGTGTAATAAATAGACAGCTAGATAAAAGCTAGCTAGCAAGAATGCTTACTAGCTAATAGCTTGTATTAGCTAATACTAATAAAAGCCGAGCTTACTAACTATTTACTTTATAATGCAGTAACTCCGTTAGTAACTCAGCTATTTTTTGATATTAGTAGGAGCTAGTTACTGTAACTAGTTACTTATTGTCAGTAATGTGCCCAACACTGGCTCCTACATGGTAAGATGGAAAACGACAAGTTCCCCATTCTGTACTTTAGAGGACTTAATGACTTACGAGCCAAAATGCCCATCTCTGACTTGGCGTTTTTTTTTATTGTCAAATGCTACTTGACCTACATGAAGGTACTTCTGGAGCGTCGCTAGAGTGAAGACAAAAGAAATACATCAAAACACTTTCTATTATTTGTAGATTTTCAATACAGACACCTGCATGTGTAAATGTGGAGTTTTCTAAGTTATCATGGCCTCATTAGAATTCAATTTATTAACACTGCGAAAAGCTGATGTTTTCGTTGTTTCTTTATAATACTGGTAATAATAACATTAACGTAACCGTTAACGAAGTAAGACTTTTGATTAACTGAACACACCTCTGCTAGTAAGATAGGAGAATAACGGGAACAATAGTTAGGTTTTTTAAATAGATACACAGATAGCTATATAGAAAGACAGACAGACAGACAGACAGACAGACAGACAGACAGACAGACAGACAGACAGACAGACAGACAGACAGACAGACAGACAGACAGACTGAAAGAAAGAAAGAAAGAACTTGTAACGTAGGTAATCAACGTGACCTGTCAATATGGAAAAATAAAAGTGATAAAAACGCTAATGAACAGAGAAAAAGAGAAATAACAAGGATAGAGGAGGAAAACATGAATCAGACAAAGAGGAGGGACACAGACTATAATAATGCAGAAAGGGGGAACAAGACAAACATTTCACAGAAAGAGGTATAATCATGCAGCCATTCAGTGAAGTCATTATGGGGCTGCAGGCTGTTTGGTTCTTTACAGAATAACAGCAGGGGTTCAGAGGAGCCTCTAAACCACCCACAGACACACAGAAAGGCCAGCTACAAACTATCTTTAGCAACAATTTAAGTGGCACACCACTTGGCGTCAGATTTTCTCTCTATGACCTCGGGACGTAGAATCAGGATTTATGAATTTATAGATTAAATTGTGTATTCCTGAGGAGGTGTTGAGCTGCTAAAGACGTAGGCATAATGCTTATATTCTTAAATGATTAAAGAATAAAGATGAGACAGAGAGGGAGAAAGAGAAAGACTGATTAGTTAATGTTTGGCATCAGATGTTCATGGACAACATATGTTAATTACAGCTCTTAATGATAGATCACCATGTTATATGGCACAGAAAGGCGTACAACTGAGACAAAGGACAGTCTTGTTTGTGTGTGTGTAATTCATGGTCACCGCCCAAGGTGCTGGAAATCACAGTGTTATTAGAAGTGTACTTTAATGTGTATGTGTGGAAGAGTGTGTCCAGTGTAATTGCTTTGTCTATCCATATCCGCCCACAGCACCATGTGGGACCCTGGCTAAAGTGGCTGCCACTGCTTCAGAAATAGCTGTCTAAATGGCTTGGGGGAGTTGTAAAATACCCATTGTCTCCATTGCCACATAGCTCGGCCTTAGGGGACCCATTTACTCACTCACTCCAACAAATAGAGGGCAAAGAAATTCCGTCTTTGCGCACATTTGTCGGATTTTTATGGTAAAGTAAATTGTGGAGAGTTCTTTGGGAAGTTTTAGAGCGACGCAATTGGAGTTCCTGCTTTGCACAGTAGACCCTTGGTTTAATCCTCAGACACCCCCAGACGCCAAGTCTGCAGAGCTGGACATGTACAATTTGATGGCATCGGTCTTGTTAAAATGATATCTTGACATTTTCAATTTAAGGTGCTGTCCATCACAGGGAACACTGCAGGAAAAAGTTTCCACATTGACTGCACATTTAATATAATATGTGTAGAATGTTCTAATTCCATCAAGTGGATAATAATATTGATAATAAAAAGATCTTACTTACAACTTCAATTGTAAGTTGTCCTCCCTAGTCAACTTTTTAAAGAAACCTTAACCTACAAAGAGTGTTAGGGTTAAGTAGAGCAAGAGTTAAGGTCTTTCAATATGAATTAAGGAATGAGACCCCTTCTTGGAAAGAATTGATGATGGAAAAAGTAATTATTCTCTTGAGCAACATGTGTCTTTAACAACAAAGGAATTGTTTGCAAACATGCTTCTATCATGTCTGTGTGGTCATGCCCGAGCTGGAGCTGGTAAGCAGGAGACAATTAGCAAATAGTTAAGGTTTGTCCCAAAACAAAAATAAGTAAGCCTGCAGACACCAATTCATATTTTTCACACTAACAAAAGTGAATATTTTGTCATTTAACAGGAAGCTGATACAATATAATTTTTAGTTTTATACGAGTGAGTTACCCGTTAGAGATCCTTTAAGACCCTGACACACCAAGGAGACGGTCGATCCATCGGTGAGCGGTTGTCGCCCTAGTTTTTGCGGTGTGTCCAGCTCCGTCGCTACCCGTCGGCCCCAGTTGGCTTTTTTTTGGCCGATTCCACATGTTGAATCGGCGTCAGCAGTCACCAGCATGGCTGGTGAGAGGAATTTCTCTGATTGGCTGTTCAGATAAGCGAAACAGGAGAGCCAGTGCACGAGAAGAAAAACGGAAGCGCCTCTTCTGTGCTTGTTCCACTAATAAAAGACCAAGGGCTAACAACGCCAATGCCATTTTCAACTTTTTATCTCGATTATTCTCGATTAGAAGTACCTATATTATGAGTGGTGAGCGACAGCGGTGAGAAAATAGTCTTCTCGCATCACAACAACGGTTTATTTATCCGCATTCTTCCTCGTCCTCTTCAGGTTTCACCTTTTTGGAATGACGATTACAGACTACCGCCGCCTGCTGGCATGGACAGTTATTGCCTCACGCATGCGCAGAACGTACATGATGGTTGGCCGTCGGCTGTGGTCTTTGCGGTGTGTTCTAGTGTAACTTTTTGGCCAAGATAAAAGGCGTTGTGTGACTCCACAGGCGGCCTTCGTCGCCACTAGTTCTTTGCCGTCTGCTTGGTGTGTCAGGGCCTTTAAAGCACAGGACGAATGAATAAACTGTTGATCTTTAAGCTGTTGCTATACGCCCTATATAATGTCCCTCCAAAAATAAAATGTTTGATTTTATTTTTCTGCTTTTATATGCATTCAAATCAAGATGCAATGTGTAAATTTAAGAGACAGGCTTGGTGTAGGTGTAACCTCGCCCGACAAATCAATATCAATAAACTTTAATCTTATATTGATGTCAGTTATTTCAGTAGCCTAAAGTAACGAGTAAAGAGTTTTTTTTATGTTTCTGTAATTGTTACTGCGTTATTGAATTTGAAAAGTAACTAAGTACACTAGTTGTACCGAGTTATTCCCAACAATGTATCAATCCCCTTCTCTTTGTTTGCCTCAGTCTTCTTCCTCATGCAGCTGCATCCAGTACCTTTGTGTTAACATTTACATGATCTATTCTTTTTGTCTCTTCTCTCCACCCATTGTTCTGAAAACATACTTAACCAGCATAGATGTAGACTGCATGCATAGAAACACTTTCTCAGTACATCAGTCTTCTGTGCAGCTCTTTCAGAAGCTTTGTGTGTTTAATGTTTTATGTGAGCAGCAGAATGCGAGTCTTCTCCTATGATGTAGATCATTATGCATTTTGCTGAACATCACAGCGTACTCAGTCTCTATCAGGAGTAATTAATCAAATCCTGTCACCAATCTGTAATCATTTACATCTCTGCAGCTTACTATACGTCTGTCTGGCAGTTTGAAAACGTGTGTGTGTGTGTGTGTGTGTGTGTGTGTGTGTGTGTGTGTGTGTGTGTGTGTGTGTGTGTGTGTGAGTCACCTACACCATCTGGAGTATAGGAGAGTGTACAAGAGCATGAGGCGGCACAGAGGGGGTCCTCCGAAAACACAGATACATTCTAACATCCCCCTCCAGCCAAAACACACACACACACGCACGCACACACACACACACACACACACACACACACACACACACACACACACACACACACACACACACACACACACACACACACACACAC
Source organism: Tautogolabrus adspersus (assembly GCA_020745685.1). NCBI lineage: Eukaryota > Metazoa > Chordata > Actinopteri > Labriformes > Labridae > Tautogolabrus > Tautogolabrus adspersus. The sequence goes on along the minus strand of CM036542.1, from coordinate 12,619,301 downwards.
ACACACACACACACACACACACACACACACACACACACACACACAGATTTATGTGTTCATTACTAACTGTAATCACACCCTACATCTCACACCTGTGTTCTCGTCTCTGTTACATGCTTTGAGGTGTGGATCCATGTACATGTGTCTGTGTTTGTACCAGACCTCCTGCAGAGAAAAGAACCCCTCATTTCAGGAACACAAATATCATAAACTCTAATCCACTTGTTTTTTTTAAAGGTGATCTTCCAATTGTGTGTTAGCTTTTTTAAATAAAAAGACTGGCAGATATGGACATGAAGGGAATGCTTACTTTGGGTTTGTTCATTTTCATGCAAAATGTTTGAAGACAAAATACAGTTTTTTACCAGGTGCTGCTAAAAGGGCTGTGGGGCTGTGAGATCCAGAACCAGATAGAGATGCAGAGCCTTTTTGCAGCCGCCAAAGAGTCTTGTTTGGAAATCCTTTAAAAAAAAGCAAACAAAAAGAGGACAAGCGGAAACTTGGCCAGGTAAAACTATCATATCATAAGTCTAAACACGTTGACATTTAGTTGCGAAGAGAAATGGGTCTCCCTCTCTCTGTACTGACGAAGGAGCACGGTGAGACAGCACGGGTCACAAAGTTGTCTGCAAACTCTTTTTGTGAGTTTATAATTGGCTCCATCCAACCAACCGCCACCCGTTGAAGGGGGTGTGGTCAACACGTGTATACATACGACAATAGTTGGTTCAAGTTAAGCAAAGACGTCTATATTGTTCCTACAACACAACATTGACAAACATGGGAACAGATATTCAGACATGCTGCTAAAAGTCCATTCATTTAGATTTAAAGCACTTAAGTACACTAGTCATTATTTGTGCTACATTAAACCCCTCTACCCTGAGACCCTCTGCCAAATATCAAATCATACCTCAATTGTTCCTCTAGTCTGGAGTTTAAAAGCCCTCTGACAACAGTTTCTTCATAGACAAACAAAGTTAGGGGCTGTAATGCAGTTTGTGCAGGAGCATGACAAAATTTAAGATTCAGAGTAGCTGCACAGGCACGGAAAGTTTGCTCAGCGGTACTCGCATAGATCTGAGGTCTTGAAAGAGATGCCAGCGTGCTTTTAATTTAGTGGAGTCCCCAGGCAAGAGAGGGCTTAGCTTAAAGAAGGATGCAGTGTGAGGCAGCACACACACTCGAGGACAATAACCTTGATCATGGGAACTCTTCAGAATTCACCGCTACTTGGAAGTGTGATTTATGTCTGAAAGAACATCTTTGAGGACACGCAGAATAAAACACAGGAGGATGCAGCAGTCACAGCCAAACGGCAGGGGTTCCCTTGTACCCTTTTTCTCTGAGAACACACACTCAGTAATGTCATCACTGTAATCCACAGACGTGTTCAGGAAGAGTTTCAAAACGAGAGAGCTGCAGCTGGGATGTTTCCTCTCAGAATCAATACAGGAAATAACCTCCAAAGGCTAGAGAGAGTTACACTTTGAAGTGAAACAGATGCCTCTACAGTGCATGTTATAAAGTGTGAGGATGCTTGAAAATGATGACTGCGGAGGGGACTGTAATGAAAGCCTGACACATGAGGAAGACCAGAGAAGAAGACATCCAGTATAGAAAATGAAAACAGTCACACAGGGTTCAAAATGATGGTATAATGGAAATATTGATCAAACACACGCAGACATATATTTATAAGATAATGACATTTAACCAGGTGTAAATGAATAAAAAACACACGTATTGAGATATAAACTTGACCTGCATTTGCACACTGTCATACCCTCATTGTTGCATTAACGACCTGTGAGTGTGTGTTAGTGTGTTTGGTCAGGAGTTCTCTCTTCATCCTTATGAAAATAAAAAGGCTACTGCATAATTGCTTCTCCTGAAAAATCACACACTTACAATCACACACACAGACACAGCTTGGTTTACAGTAAGTGTCTGCCAGTCAGTGTGTTAGTGAATAGCATGATCCTATATGTGAATATGTCTGTCTGTCTGTCTGTCTGTCTGTCTGTCTGTCTGTCTGTCTGTCTGTCTGTCTGTCTGTCTGTCTGTCTGTCTGTCTGTCTGTCTGTCTGTCTGTCTGTCTGTCTGTCTGTCTGTCTGTCTGTCTGTCTGTCTGTCTGTCTGTCTGTCTGTCTGTCTGTATGTGTGTGAGGTTTGCCAAACTATTGTTCACATGTTAATCTTGTCATCTCTATTCAGCAAACCTTCTTATAGCTCCACATGGGGTAAGCATATGTGTGTGTATGTGTGTTGAGTTCAGAGCAGACAGACTATGTGTGTCTTGCCATTGTGTTTGACCCCCTGTAGTCTGTCAATGATATATTATATTGCCCCTCTAAAGGCAACCCACTCATTTAAATCCAATGAACTGGACATTAAAGCACCAGACAACACAGGCAACATAATCATCAGTCTTGGTTGTCTTGGTTTGAACACCTGAATCATAATATGGTATCCATTTGCAAAGTTGTTTTTTAATTATCTGGTTTTACGTTATATGTGTTGGCGTCCATCATTATCTAAGTGTCTGCCTGTTTTTTTTTTTTGTTTATCATAAAATGTATATAAGGAGTGGACGTGCTGTGATTTCTCCCAATGGCTTGTGGACAACCATTGTGAAACTGTATGTTTGTCACTTTGTCACTCACCACTTTGGATTTTGGTGCCAGAAGTCACCATATTTGTACCATAAGGTGGAGCTGAAAAAAAAAAAGCAGAGGGTAATCAAATGAGATGTTTTTCTTGACCGGGCAGGAAAACATCAGCATGTATATATTTTGGAGGTTGGAGCAGGAACAAGCAGAATTTATTATAAAAAAAGTATCTGAGATAAAAAGCGAGATAAAATATTTCACTCTCCATAATATCCCTCAGTCAGGCTTACTCTCTTTATGTATAGTCCAATCACAAACATAGACAGCACTTGTCCAGACATATAGATGCAGATTTGGTTGCTTTATGGAGTCTTGTGTAATCCTTTCCTTTTATGCAATTCAGTTAAGGTTCAGCTGACCTTTAAATCCAGCAGAAAAAATCTCATTAAACAACATCTCAATACAGAGAGGAGAGACACAACAGTAGCCCTGATTTAACCTGATGATAAACAGTAGAAAGTCAACTGTTTGCATAAAACACAAGGTGTTTTGTATTGTCATTATAATTGGAAAACTTGTTGCTACCTGTAGATAAAAATGTTGAATAGAAGGGCCTCAGTGTCCACCATAGACTGTGTAATAATATGGATGGAGGAAAAGCCACCTGGAAGTGAAGCCAAAGTATTTAGAGCTCCCCCTGCTGACTGGCTTCAGTATAGATCATAAACCCCGCCTCCTTCATGTTAACAGATACAAAATGGGTCAAACTATAAAGTTAAAATTCACATCGATTACGTTTTTCATACATTATCATGCTGCTTTATGTCCAAGTGTTTATATTTTACGAGTAGTTTTGTTTCAAGTAGTTATTTGATACAAAAAAAGAGCGGATGTAAAGTCATGATTGACAGCTCTGTTGACAAATGCCGCTCCTAACGAGGTTCTCAACTGGATTGGCAGAGTAGAGGAGGAAAGGTGAGAGAAAACACGAAGAAAAACAACAGTATAACTACTTAACTTAACAGAACTGCAAGTGTCTACTTCATACAGACACAAGAACCTGTTCTGAGGGATCTATTAGGTTGTTCTTGATAAGTTTAATACTGTGTGTGCTGCGATTAGCATAGGGAGTGTGGCATCAATTCTGCAGATACATATGCCAGCTCCCTAATGCGCATGTCTTGGCTAAAAAATTACATCAAAAGCGCAATGTCAGCGTCTGTCGCAGGGGTATTCTGGCTTCAATTCTGTATAACTGAAGGAGACAGAGAATCACTGTCCATATTAATATACAGTCAATGACGTCCACAGCCTTAGTGTACCTGTTCTACCCTGTGGCTAGGACAGTAAACTGGATACGGTGTGGTGACATGTTCTCCATGACACATGGCATGCATGACTAGCAGCCTTTTCATCACGTTTCTTAATTTGTTCTGGTTAGAAATGATACCGTGAGTTCCATTTCTTGTAATTCATAATGGAAACTTTTTTTTTTTTTTTTTACTCAGGGCTATTAAATTATTTGAGTTGCAGTGTTACAGAGTGAGCTAAAAGTCTAAAGTCACGTTTACTGGCATCTTAAGTAAAGAATGTTTTTTTAACCTGGTGTTATTGGCTTCCAGCGTGACTTCAAATACATTTATAAAAAGGTAAATGACACAAATATTCCATGTGTTTGTATCCTGTTTTAAAGAGAAGTCCATCCAGTACAGGTCCAGTTGTAGTACTCCTATAGCATGGCTCTAGCAGTACCACCAAAATTCACATGGGAAATGTTCTTTGAGTCAAGAAGCCCCTGTGTTTTAAGACGTTGCCAGTTTTCAGTGCCAGGGCAGAAAGTACAGTAATAAGTCATATTTTGGCACTTCAGACTCTCTCTCATATGGACTGTAGTGACAGTCTGTTGGATGTTCCTCTCACACACCAGCTGATTTCTACACATGCAGTCAAACAAACAAACCATTGTTCAGAGCTAAATGTCAAAATCCTAAGGTGCAGATTCCTTGTTGTGTTTCCTGATATGTAAACAAACACACAGTTTACAGCAGATGACAATGCAGAGCTGTGTGATCTGAACGCAGCCGGCTCTGACATTTGCCAAGGTCTACAGAACATTAGGATTTAGAGAACGGGGACATTTTTATTTTAAAAAGCAGGGAAAGGGCTGCCAGGGAAGTCTATTTTTTGAACCATATCAGCACACGTTTTCTCTCTTCAAATGACGAGCTTAAAAGCTGCAGGAAATCCTGACTCAACCTCATAACTCAAATGTTTGACCTTTCTGGACTGACATATGAAGAAGATCGCTCTAAAAGGAATACTGTAAAATGTTGACATCCAAAGCATGCCTTGAAATCAACCGACTTTAGCATTCCTGCTTGATATTATAAATGACAAAAAAAAAGAAAAGTTGCACAAATCATTGACAAAATGAGTAACAAGCTCAACGGTGCATTTTGTGATGCAAGATGACTTCATGCCTCCTCTCTGCAGACTACCTTGTTTTAGAAGATTTAACTCTCCTCTGGTTGATGTGACCTTTCATCAGCTCTGCAGGAAAAGACAAGACAAGAGAACAAGTTCAATTGGTAAGAAAACTTCCTGAATCCACTTGACAACAGATCTTAATTACTAGAAGACATCTTTCCTCTACATATGGAGTCTCCATCTGGAGAATGTAATATGTGAGACAGTTTGTCATGGAGCTATCCAAAAGATGCTGCATTTGCCCCTTCTGTCAAAGGGTTCCTCTTTTTATAACAGAGGAGAATTATTTTTTTGTATAAAACCTGTAGATTTAAAAACATAACTATTGTTTTCCTTTTTGTGCCTTAAAGCTTTTCTGTGCATTTCATAGCTTTGTTTTGTTGTTGTTGTACTTTTGGGCTTTTTGTGCCTTTATTGGAGTAACCGTGTTACATTTCACCTCCCTAGCTGTGAGATTTATTGTATGAAAACTCTTCCTCATTAGAGTCACATGGCAGAAAGCTACTGTAGATGCCGGACAGATGACCTTCAGATGACCTTTACAAGTCAAACTTCAATGTAGCTCACTGTAGACACAGCCTTATGAATAGAAACTATACACAAAATGATCTATCATATACTTTCTAGTGTTATCATATTAGATGAATCACCACATAGATCTCCTGTTATACATCCAAAAAGAGAAGAAGTAATTTTCTGAAACACTGTCTCTTTATATGATGACATAACGAGGGGAGGTCTTTGTTCTCCTCTCTTTTAGAGTGAAATTAGTAATGTCATCAGATATGAATGTGACCAAGATTGTAAAGAGAAGTCATTGGTGCTCTGTGTGAAGATTAAATTCAAGCAAAACTCTCCAGTGTTTCAGATGAATGTCCATGTGCAGCAGAGCAGGCGACCCGGCTCAGAGCCAACTGTCCCTTCTGCTCATACAGACAGGGCCAGCAGCCAATTAAAGCGTTAGTTGAGCTTTTGGGCCAATTAGAGCAATTGGTCAGAGCAGTGGACAAGCAGGAGGTATTGATTTGCACTATAAGCCAAAAATCCAGACATTATTGTTATACACAAACTGGCATATCATTCTTGATCTTTTTTTTAATCAATTCCTACTACTTCTTCTAATGTTTTATTCTTCTGTTCTCTGTTGCTTTTATATATTCATTTAACCATCTATCCTATATTCTTCCTTTTTATGGTAAATGGACTTGAGCTTGTAGACTCTTTTCTAGTCTTCTGACTACTCAAAGCGCTTTTACACCGCACAACTGATGGCAGAGGTTTCTTTGTAAAGTGACCATCAGAACTAATCCCATTCATACGCCGCCGATGAAGCAGCGGGAGCAATACGGGGTTAAGTGTCTTGCCAAAGGACACATCCGACATGTGTCTTCAGGAGCTGGGGATCGAACCCCCCACCTTCCGGTTGAGAGACAACGACTCTACCAACTGAGCCCCAGTTATCTTCATTTTGTTTTTAGTGCCTGTGATGTAACGTCATCTCCCTCTTCTTATTAATCTTGTATCATTGTCATCAACTGTTGACTTTTTATCTTTTATTTAATTTTCTTTCATAGTAATTCTTTATACGTAGCTTTAACTGCCTTTTGAGACCTACCTGTTGTATCTATCGTATTCCTGTGTTTTTGCATTTATATTATTGTTGTAGACTTCTCTCTTTTTTGTCCTGACTGTTGATGTTTATTGTGTCATTGTCCTGAGGTCCCGCCTTTTCTTTGTCTGTCAAAGCACTTTAACAAAACATCTGTTTTTAAATGTGCTATATCAATACAACTATTATTATTATCATAACATCAACATCCCGGTTCACATCATCAGTACATGATAGTCATGTTGAGCTTTCCCCGGTTGGCTCGTCTCACTCTGTCCTGCAGTGGACAAGCTTGGGGTTGAGGCTTCAAGCCAAAAGAGGAGAGCAAAGCCATCAGTCCACAGCGTGAGCCAATAAGACCCTCTGCTCTGCAGCCCAAGCCAGACACAGAGGTCATGCTGGGGTCAGGTGGTCAAGACAGGGGTCAACTGTCAACAGACTCCCTCAGTGACCAGCAGTAATAAATGTCACACACACACATGAACACACACACGCACTCTCTAATGACTGTCCACCCTGTCCAACAGTGACCAGTGACTGTGACTGATTCTCCCCGCTGCCCAGACCTTCATTTATCACACGACCTGCACTGATTTGAATGAGCAGCTAGTTGGAAAGCTCCAAATGTCTTAATAATGCACTCAGCAGCCGGGTCTTTGCAGGTGTACATACCCCACAGTGTGAGATCAATCTGTGTGCGATTACATGCAGGAACTATAAGTACATGATCACAAATCAAAACAAGATAAAAAAATGATAAATGGTGATGTAGCGTGAAGTAGAGTGCAGAGGCTTTCATGTGATGCGAATCTTTTTCTCCCTCCTTCAGGTGGCCTCTCTACACACAACACATCACAGATTCAAGGAGCATAGAAGAGCAATCACAGAACAATTTAACCTCTCCTATTTCACACGCAGCTCGTGTGACGCCACAGCACGAGCGGCAGTAACTGGCAATTCACAAAGCTCCACCACACGTCGGATTCCTCACAAATGATAACTTTTGGGCCCCCTAGCGATAAAGTAATTTCTCCATCTCTCCTGTCGAGGGGCTTGGGGGACAGCAGAGGGCCGTGATAATCTCATAAACAGAAAGCTGTGTAGATACGGACCATCTATTATGGCCGGGAACAGTAGCGCAGATAGCAGCATTTATTATCCGAGACAGCAGACAATACATTCTCATTCTGTGATACTACTGCTGACAGACATAGAGTGATCCATCTTCAACGAGCGAGCGGAGGGAGAGACAGCTGGCGAGTGAGCAAGCAGCAACCTCCACTGTTGAAAAATGAAGCAAATGTGCAAAAAAACGCAGTTCTTTGAGTGTCCACTTGAGGCTGGCTGCAAAAGCCAAGGAAGCCCCAATTTGTCCCACGTTAAAATACCTATTTTACTGCAGAAACACATATAGGACAGCCTGGTAAAACCCCCCCCCCCAAAAAACGATTTTTCTTCTATATAGCTCATTTCTTTATTCATAAAATCTGTAACCAATCTGTTTAGATTATTTTAGGTCAAAAGGTACGCGTTAATTTGCATTTTAATGGGCGCGATTGGGTTGACTGATAGGTGGGTGTTTTGCCAGGAGGCTCCAGGCCCACCCCAGCTTCACCTCTTTGCCTGTTTCTAGATTGATCAAAAGGTTGAAAAATCATTTCCTATATGGCAGCCGCCATCCTCGCACCTTATCATACCTCTTCAGAAACCAATGGGTGGCGTCAATGAGCTATGACCATGTTCTATATATGGGAGTTGGAGGAAAGGCAACAAAGACACGGAGAGAGAGAGTGATGTACAGAGTCAAAGTGTAGAGACAGAGGGAGAGTATGTAGAGAGGAATTATGACTCTGCTCTGCATTAGCTCTGCTTCTGTCTGCTGTGGTTATAAACAATCACACACACACCAACACGCACAGCAGACACACACCCACGCACTCAGAGGGGGTGCTTTTCCACTGGTTGATGTAGCCAACAGGACACCAGTTTGCTCTTCCCTGAGGCTACAGCTTAATAAATAAATAGGTGGATAGAGTGGTTTTTATTTCCAAGCTGTTATGTTACTGCTAATACTAATATTTTTGTTGAAACAAACTGCCCACCCTGCTCCCGCCTGGCACTTGTTTCTGCTGTTTTCCCTCCACTGCAGCTGCTGTATTTGAAGTGGTGCTCAAAGAACATTACAGGAATCATATGCACATTATGAGCACATAATGAGTGCATCATAATTATTATTACAGTGTAATCAGAGTGTGTTGCAGAATGAAGCGTGTAAGACTTTAAGGAGTTGAATGGATTGTGAGGCATCATTTATGGAACTTCAAATGATACTTCAGCTGAATCTAATAGCCTGAAAATGTGCAGGTTTGTCATGTGACAGAAACTGTTTGTTTACTTAAATTTTACAGTCTAAAATATTGAAAAAGAGTGGAATTTGTTTTTGGTACGGCAGTGAACAGCCACAACCTTCCTGGTGTTACGGTATAAGTGAGTGACACGCCCGCTGCACACAAGTTGAAGATTCTTCATTGATATTAATGTTCTTGGTCTTGTCTCGATCTTGCACTGCCTTGGTCTCGATCTCTAACTGTCTCGGCCTCGGAGCACTCTGGTCTCGGGTATGTCTTGGTCTTGGTTAGTGTAGTCTTGACTAGAAGAGCCTTTTTTTTGAAAATGTTGTGAAAAATGCTTTTTGATGTTCTTTCTGAGAGTTAGACGAGGAGATTGATGTGTGTGCATTAAGTATAGCTCCAGGAGGCAATTAGCATAGCTTAGCATTAAGACAGCTCTGTGACCGAAGTTAACAAAAGTCTACCACAAACAAAAAGAAACCTAAAAACTCAAATTAGTGGTTTCATGATCGTTATAAAGCTACGGGGAGCAACATTTTTTGAGCCAATCAGAACTTGAGTGAAGAGTTGATGCTAATGTTATATCTGGCTGTTTTTCCACCTACAAATTCTAACATCACAACCTGCCATTTTCTATTTTTTTGTGCAAAGATAAAAAAAAGATTAGGTTTAAGCATCTGATGGTAATTTGTGAATTATAGTGTCTTCAAAGGAAGTAGTTTTGAGAATGTATGCTAAGCTAAGATTATAGCCCTATGGTAACAGCTTATATCTTTGTTGAACAGACAGTAAATACATGTATGTACCAAAATGTCCACTATTCATATTAAGGTCATGGAGAAGGCAGTGCAATGTTAGCGCACACTCCCATTTCCACCAGTAAATATAACTTATAAAACTTATAATATAAGTTTTTCTCTGCAGGGTTCTGGCTGCCATGTGTGGTGATGCTATGGAGGACAGGGATGTCTTGGCAGGAAACTTGCATCTTCAAAAGGGAAGGAGCCCAAATAAAGGAATAAGTAAAAAAAAAAAAGCCTAAACAGAAAGGTATTAAAAGAGGAGTTGGCAAATAGATAACAAGCAGTGAGACAGAGTGGGGACAATGGAGCGAGTCCAGGTGATATTTTTTATGTGTTTCTCAGATTCCTCCTTTAACTCACAGGTTTGAGTGTGGAGACATGGACTGAAAGAGAACAGGTATAAACACAGAGAAAGCTGTGGCTTATTATCAGTGCCTTACAACAGATGAGAAGAGATGCAATTAGAAAGAGCCATATGGAGGATCATATGGTCATTTCATAATTAGCACTATTTTAAAATAGAACACAGACTTGCATAAAACAAGAGGAAGTGGTGGTTGATTTACAAATGACTTTTCTAAATAGAGTGATTTGATTTAATTAACAAACAACACAGAAGCAGGATTTCAGTATGAATGTTCTTCCTTTTTAGGAATTGTTCCTAATCACTCATTTTCATTGAGAAGTTTTTAAGACATCCTCCTAAATTGGTTCATTCGTCATTTATTACGAAAAGTCCAACCCACCCACCAGCTTCTGCATTTGAATGAGAGTGTGACTGACCTCATTGATCAGACAATGCTTCAAGTTTTAATCACTTTAACTGATATAAATCTGAATTTATTCAATAAAGGTGTCCTTGCGCTTGTTGCCAACTTAGAGAAAACAGTCCTTTACAGCTACGATTAACTGAACAAAGAGAAAAAGGTTGTGTTCAACAAGACTGTGTTTAAATAGTCCAATTCCCCTTCTATCATCAAGTTTAATGAGATGACTGAAATCTCTCTCCCATCTGTGCATAACTGTGAACGTAAAGCCAGGGGGTGATTAGCGTAGCTTAGCATAAAGACTGGAAACAACTAGCCTGGCTTTGTTGGGAAGTAACAATGTCTAACTCACTTACCTGTTAAATCTACTAAATGTGTGGTCTCATGGGAAAGCCCCTATTAGAGCTGTCTATGCATTAAAACATTATAAATACATTTGATATGGATAAAGTTATGATTCAGGGGGGCACATTGTTGAGATAGTTAACCCGTAAAGTCCCTGGTTCAAATGTCCATCTGTTCTGTCTGAATTTAGCATGTTCTCCACCTGTATGTGTAGGTTCTGGTTACTTGAATTTCCCGTAGGTTTGAGTATTGTGTGTGAATGGTTGTATTTCTCTGTATGTCAAACTTGTGATTGACTGGCAACCTGTCTAGAGTGTACCCTATCTTTCACCCAATGACGACTGGGATCGGCTGCAGCTTCCTCGACACTTATAAGGTAAAGATAAGGGCTATAGATAATGGATTGATGGATAGTTATATTCCCATTGTTTCACCAATAGTTTATCTTTCCTGCTACAGTACTTACACTGTTAACAGCCTCTCCAGTGAATGTTGTGGTCGTGGTGTATGTCGTATCAAAATGCCTCTTTGTGATAAGAACATAATTCTTTTCTACTGGCCTTCTGAGGAAAAGTGTGAAACGACCCATACAGGACGAATTTGCATCAATCTAAACATAATCTATTTTCAACAGTTTTGTCCCCTTGCACAGTGCAGCTCTTACATCTTTGTGATCCATAAAAGGTCACTGCCACACAAAACGCACAATAGCAGCGACATTTTCACACAACAGTCTCCAAACACTGGCGGTAAACCCTGGAGACAAGCTCGCCGCCTCTGTCCCAGAATAAGAAACAAGTCAAGTCCTCTGTCAGCACTCACCTTTACGGTTCAGCTCCTCACTACACTTTAATAAACCTCATTCATGTAAATGTAGTTTTCCCCGTCACATATTTTCTGTTATTCTATTTTCACATTGGTCCCAAGACGGTACATGCATGATATGAATCAACAACCTGTTCTTGTGTCGTGAAACTTGAATCAAATCTGCACTTTTGTTAAACATGGTCACACTCTCAGAGGGCTCAGCCAAACGCTGTTCAGTCTGTCGTGTTTCATAAAGCAATGACAACATGAAGATAGTCTCAAAGAACGTGAGAAAAATCCTAACACCTATTACACATAACACATTATATGAGTACAAAATAATGCAATAACGTAATGGGTTCATTCTTCGGTCGTTTCAAGGGATCATAACAGAAGTGTGTTTGTGATCTGTTTGCCCTCTGGAGGCATATAAAGTTGATTTAACAGTATTGACAGCACATAAGAACATTTGAACAGTAGAGCAGTAATGTGTCGTCCTGCTGATGAAACATCAGGCAGCGATGACTCTACAGCACAGCCTCAGGGATACACACATATAAGACTGTGTGTGTGTGTGTGTGTGTGTTTGTGTGTGTGTGTGTGCGTCTCTGAGCATGAATTTAAGTCCTGCATGTACGCTGCAGGGTGGTTATGTGGATCTGTAATCATGTAAGCATGTGTGTATGAGAGACTGTGTGTGCGTGTGTGGGAGACAGATTGCTTGTGTGTGAGATGGGAAAAAAAAACTGAGACACAATTGTGGTGTGGATAGAAGAATGAAACCTCTGATAATATTGGAAACACATTAAGAGATGAAGGAGCAGAGCCCCTGAATCCACTGAAGAGATCTCAAATGCTGCTTCCCCTTAATTTCAATAAGAACACATTTCCAATCCTTGTTACTTAAAGCAATGAGGGCAGTGAATAGTTTATTGTTTAGAGGATTGAGTAGAAGATGTAAAAAAGCATTTTAACAAATTGCATGACTCATGTTTTTCAGTACCTCTTTGTATATGAATTACTCAAACAAGCAATAAATGAATTGTTGGCCTCTAGGGGTCAGTGAAAACAGGCTTACGCTACTTTAACATATTGTTATTTTTAAATAGATGTGAATTCAGTAGCACCAACTCACATTTAAACCACTAAAGCATAGCTAAAATTTGATCAAGGGATTTTCACATTTTGTTAAGTGACCACAATAACCACAGCATGATAACTTTGGTTGCTCTGAGTTAACAAGGCTTTTGCTAACACGTGACTTAATAAGACCTCAGAGGTTTTCTAGTACTTCAGATGTCTCAGAACAAAAATGGACAAGTAGGAAGCTTATTGGCTATGCTGATGTTACACAAGTCTGGTGTGGGTCATTATTAGCTCAACATTACTCTGACAATTGTTTATTACTCTCACCTGTTTTGGCCAAATCAGTACTTACTACTTATTGGCAGTTTTGAAAACAGCCTGTGACTACAGGGAGAAACTGCCGAGTGGTGGCTCAGCTACGGTACACCTAAAGGGACTAAAACGGCATGTGACCAATGATTATAAAAATTATTAATTTCGGACCTAAATCACATCCTGATTACACGGGTTAACGCTGACAACCGTACAGTTTAAACTTTTTATGGAAATAGCTGCTCTTAGGCGGATATATGTTCTATATGTATGTATGAGCTTTTCCTGACACAGCTTTGTGTTAGCTGAAAACCAGTAATGACAACAGAGAGAACAACTACACACAGTGAAACTTTGGATGAAAAAATAACAACTAAAACAGAGAGCTGAAAAATACTAAAACGCTCTGTCTATGTGTTAATGGCTTAAAGATGTAAGATGAGTCAGTCATTCATTGATAAATATTAAGTATAGCAGCTACAAGACCGTGTTTCATTTAATATACTTTTTTAAAGCTTCCATACACTTTTTTTTAATTCTGATTCAACCCGAGGTAATAACAAATCTGCCCTCATTGTTAATGTCGTGCTTTGTTGTCGTGGTCAGTCCAGTCCTGGAACAAACGAAACCTAAAAACATCAACCCCATGTTCCGTGATGCCTTTGTACTGTACATGAATGCAAGTTGAATAAATAATGTCCGTTTCAAAGCCAAAGCTTGTGTTTTCAAACACTGCTGTTTTTGTATTGGTAAAAATCTCCTCAAAATATTTGATTACGTCCTTGATCAACTTGATCTTGTCATTTCATGTTCCACAGAGTCAGAGCGGACAGGAAACAAAAAGAATATATGATTAAGATTATTCATCCGTTATTGTCTCTTGAAAAATGGATTATTTCTGTACCTTCCAAACATCTATTTTCCCGCCTAAATCATGATCAAAGAGAACGCCTTACTTCTTCACTGATACTCTTTCAATTCATTCTTTCTTGTGACTTTATCCACCATCGTTTTGTTCTATTCTCTAAAATAAATGACCAGGTCTGTAAAAGAAATAAAAAAAGATGTTACCTGGAATCTTTCCAGAACCGTTTCACCATTTTTCCTTCTTTTCTTCTCACTGTTTCCGCTCTCTGTGTTTGGGAAATATGTCTTTCTTTATCACAGGCGACATGGCAGGATGGGCCTGTCTGAAGCAGGTAATGATTTTTTTGTTCTTATTTCTGCTTTGAGAGGGATCACAGTAGTGCTGGTTATCAGGCCATTTATTACCCTGCCAGCTCGCCACTCTGCTGTCTGAGTAAATGCAATCTCTCCTGATTCACGCAATTACCCCGAGATAGAGAGGGGAAGAGAAATATCTCGCACAGTGGCATTGTGGGTCACAGATGGTTTAGGGAAATGCACCGAGAAGGAAGGGAAAACTTGTTTGTGTGCTGAAGTTGGTGTGTATATGATTTAAGGTTTTTACAACAGAAATAAATACCAGGAGAATTAATCTCCATCCTACATTACAGACTATAAGATTGTCTATATGGATCCATTATGAGGATTATAAATCTGCATTACACATTCCTAACTATAGCTTATCACTTCCTTGAGAGCACATCAATCCTGATTTCCTTCACTAATTAACTGTGTGCTTGTTTACTACCTGAGGCTGTAAAGACCAAACACAAAGGAAGTCAGCGTGTGTTTGTAGTTTCACAGTCTGTTAAGTTAAAGGCTCTGAGTCAACCCATAACAGCTATTGAAATTAAATATTGGTATGAAGACGGATCAGACACAATTTCTAATAGTTAATGTTCTTTTTGTGCATAATAATTGTGACACAACATTATACCATTGATGCATTTTTGTGACACTTAACTTTGAACCAGCAGCTGACGAATCAAAGTATGGTAAGTTGTTTTTTTCATCTTTAATAGAGAGAGAATGATACAGCCAAAAGCTCCACAACCAGTTAGTAAGTGACCCTCGGAGATTGTGGAGATTGTTTCTCTTTGCATAGAAGGCAGAGCAAGTTCATTTCTAAAGCACATTTCAGCAACAAGGCAATTCATATCGCTTCACATAAGACCTCAAACGCATCAAGATAAAGGGTTAAAGAAACAAACAAACCCATTGACAACCAGAAAGAAGATTGAATAAAAAAAATCAGTTAAAAATAAGATCCAAAAGAAAGAAACAAATATGACATTCAGTGAAAATAAGAAATAAAAAGGATTTTTGTAAGAACTGGTTTTGATGTAACTTTACTGAAAGCGTGATTTTTTTTATAGTTGTGTCTTTCTTGAACCGATGTGCGTTCAGTTATGGTATTAGTTTGTAAGTACAGAATACATATTTAAGTAGGTATGACCATATTTTGATAAAGATCTTATATATTATCAGATATATCCACATATTGAATGCTTGCAGATTTGCACGTTATGGCGGTTTGACTATTGACTCTGTGAGAGGTCTGCACTCTCTAGATGCACTCTATGGATGAAGATTATCAACAAAGCTAGTCGTCTTAAAATTCATCTTTAAAGTCAACATTATGAAAAAGTCTTGACGCTAACAATATTGAGTTTTAAGAGCCACAGTTCCACGACAACTGAAAAACTGCTATCTGCTACCACAGAGGACTGTCTGATCCTTTTGAAAGCTCTGGAGCAAGTCAGCAAGGAGATCTTGGTTAGAGGTTGTTGCTGATTTTCTTTAACCGTCAATAAAAAAAGTTATTTGACACTTAATAATATGCCTCTCCTCTCCTCTCCTCTCCTCTCTGTTTTGGGACACTCTATCCTGGGCTAATGTACACTGCATTCTGTTTCACCGGTACAGCGGGAGTCATCAAAAACTGCAAAGAAACAGGCCACATTTCTCCCCTAGCCCAGCACTTCTGCGTGTGTGCGTGCGTGTGTGTGTGTGTGTGTGTGTGTGTGTGTGTGTGTGTGTGTGTGTGTGTGTGTGTGTGACCATGCATGTGTGTGTGTGTGTGCCTGATGAGAAGAGCTGCTCAGCAATATTTAGCGTTACTGCGACAGAACAGCTTTAGGACAGAACAGAACAAGGCTCACCTTCAGAAAATAGAGGCAAAAAGAGACGCATGGAGAGAGGGGAAGAGACTGTAATATATTGCGAGTTTTGATGCTCCCTGAAGAAATGTTTGACTTTAAGTGGGAGGGAGAAAAAAGCACTATAATAAAACCGTAAAATCTAGTACGTCTCCTAACAAGAGTTCTCAGCCCTGTTGAAGAAACAGAGGGATAAGAAAGACATGACCTTTTATCCTGAAGAAAAAACCTTTAATATGGATTTTAAATGTCCAGGAACAAGACAGTAGTGGTAAAATTAATTTTAACACAAAAAAAAAAGTGTGATTAAGTCTCTGCAATGGATTTTTTCCATCAGTGATTCTGAAAACACCAAAACAGTCAGTGATTGTTTATGTGTGTGTTTGCATCTGCTCACATTGGGGTTCAATGTAGCAGATGCCTGTTTGTCACATGCACCTTGCACCATACACACACCCACATCCTCCTACACACACATGTACACAGAGCAGCTGGGCAGCGTCCCTGTGTTTGGTGAACAACACGTGTAGGCCTTCAACACGGTGCAGCATCAATTAAAGCAACAGGACATCAATCACAAGTGACCTCAGAGCTGCATCTCTCTCTCTCTCTCTCTGATGCAAGAGAGATGCAAATTCAAAACACACACAAAAATGACAAACACAAACACTTCAGAACCACGCTTTGACTGAAATGAATACACTGCAAAATCAATAAATTATTTCAAAAAAAATAGAACTGTTTTATGTTTTTTTTTTTTACATTTACAGCATTTATGAATTTGCAGAATGTGTCAGCGGCATTATTTTTTACCTTGTCAGCCACCGTAATATACCAAGTATTCCAAGTAAATTTGAGTAATTTTAATAAGACATAGCACAAATTAGCCTTAAAGGACTTTATAAAATGTGTAGCACAACCAACACCCTATGTTTACGCCTTTTGGTCATTATGTGGATAACTCCCATGAAGAGAAAATCTTTTATGTGAAAAATAAAGAGGAGGACGGCAATATCCCCTTAGTTTATTCAGAAAAGCTATTTTTTTTTGTCTCTTTATGGGAATGTAGAACTTTCACCTTTTAATAACAGAGGCATTAAAGGTCACATATTATACTCATTTTCAACCAGTCTAAAGAAGTCTCAGAGTTTCCCAAAGCATGCCTGTGAAGATTCTTGTTAAAAAGTTACTCTGATCCTGTATTTTAGCATGCCTATATAAACCCCTCTATTTCAGCCGTGCTCAGAACAGGCTGTTTCTGTGTGTATAGCTTTAAATACATGTGAGCTGTGTTCGACCACGCCACTCTCTGGAAGTGGATGTAGCTCAGGCTTTCTAGCTTCATGCCCAACTGTTTACAGTGAGAAGGCAGACTCAGAGGGCAGAACAAACACCTAGCTGTGGGAGTGTCACCCACCTGGGGGAGGGGTTACTGCCCTTTGTGATGTCACAAAGGAAAAATCTCCAAACAGCCTGTTTGAGCTCACATTTTCTGAAAAGTGGAGCAGGCAAAAGACGGAGAGGATGGACATTTCATAATTGGGGGATTTGTAGACAGGCTAAGGACACATAATAGTGTAAGAAAAAAACATGGTGCGTGCATTTAGCATAATATGTGACCTTTAACTTGCATTTTAAACTGAAGTGTTAAACCTTTATGTAAGAATTTGTTTTAATGAAATGCATAAAATGTTGCAATTTCTCATGCCATTATCCAGACAAAAAAAAGTTGTACTGTAAGAGCTGAAAGTTTGTCTTTCACTGACATTGATGAACTCAGCTGTACACTGTAGCTTTAAGAAAGTTGACTAAGATGTGACTATGTTTATTCAAGCCGTAATATAAGAACCTTTATTTAAAAATATATATATAATTCATTCTGTAGTAATTTGAGGCTTCAATGTTTGCAGGTTTGGATTTTTTCGAAAGGTCTCCTGAAAAAAAAGAAAATCTGTCTTTTGTCCCAAAAATAAATAGTGGTGCTGTTAGAGAGGTGTGAAGATGGCACAGACAACCCAGAGCTTTCACCTTTAGGCTTCAGTTCACACTCACATGTGTGCTACAGTGAAATAGTGCCCGTTTTATCTTGAGAATTACACTCACATCCTAAATCTGGTAAAGACACAATGACTCAGTGTCACTTTGGTACTTTTGTCTTTGCTTGTAGAATAGATAACAAATATGTACAGACATATATGCTGTATATTTTACAATTGTTATTTTTGGGTTGATCCTGTGCATGTTTGTTTCTGTCAGTGTATCTTTGTTTATGTAGGTGGTTTTATATCGTGTGTGTGTTTAAGCAGTTGTGTGTGTGTGTGTGTGTGTGTGTGTGTGTGTGTGTGTGTGTGTGTGTGTGTGTGTGTGTGTGTGTGTGTGTGTGTGTGCATGTGTGTGTGCATGTGTGTGTGTCTTTAATTGGACCTCCCTGAGCCAGTCTCCAGGTGATGGAACTCATCTGCTCTGCCCCTGATTAAGGACAACAGATGGACTGGTATCAAAACACATGCACGCAGCAACGCACACACGCACGTATAGACACACACCAACACACACTATACAATCATGACTCATCATCAGTCACGTTCAATGCACGTATTGCTCAACGTCAGGTCCTAAAATCAATGATAAACTGTACTATAATATTTCTTCCTCCTGCAGGATCAATACATCTCAGAAGCCTCAATCTTCATCATCATCGCCTGTCTCTTCATCACTGTGAACTGAATTAGAAAAGCTCTGTTGAGCATCCTCAAGCTGCCACTCTTACACAACATTTCATACAGTATGTAGTTCTCCGTCTAACACAATCAGACGAGGTTAGATAAAAAAACTAACTGTATTCCACAAAAGATGTGAACAAAAATGTTGCAATATAAAAAGCATTTAAACTGTCTTTTCTGGGACATATTAGGGGAAACTTCCTATATAATGAACATTTCTACTTGTGCATTCAGACTCACAGAAAGTCTTTGACTTGAAGTAATCTTTGAAGCAAACGACCTTTGACCTGATTTGACATTATCGGAACATCTGTTAGTCTGTCCTAAAGCACACCTGCTCCATTAAAACACAGCCATACCTTTGAATCTTGGGATTTGGATGAATGAAACATATCTATACAGAATCCTGGGTCTCAATGTTCATTTTGAAGGTCTCTGGCTAGTTATTTAACCTGAACGCAAGGTTTTTAGAAGGTCCACGACTTAAAACTACACCTCTTTATCATCCTCATCCTACTTGTCATACACTTACATATACAAATGTTGTTTTACTGCATTTACAAAAAATATAATTGGCTTCATTGCTACGTAGGGTACTCAATGTGAGACAGCAGAATGGGAGAATAAGGCTAAATAAAGGACACAGTAGATTATTTATTAAGCTCTAATTGATCCTTGTTGTTGTTACATAATATCGACTAAATCCTGGATCTTGCTGTAAAACTTGTCAGTGAACCCAGTGTGACCCTGCGGCAGATATTACCCTGCTCCATATTAATCCTGCAGTCACTGTAAAACACTCAATTTGGTCTACATCCATTCACCCTCTGGGCCACATTAATGATAATTGCCAGGCTCTCAGCATGTTAATATCTCTTTATAGAGTCCATGTCGTTGCGACACAAAATTACATAGAAAAATACTTATAGCACATAATAAAAGAAGAGGAGAACCCTAAAAAAGTCTATGTATTCCTGAAATGAAGCACAATGGAGCAATATTTAAATTTCATGTTGAATTCTGCAATAGCTGAATCAAATCGATGAGTGCTTAAAAAACATAATAACTACCATTTTTATCTCCCCAAAACATGGCGACTGGCCTCACACACACACACACACACACACACACACACACACACACACACACACACACACACTCACACACACACACACACACACACACACACACACACACACACACACACACACACACACACGCACACACATACACACACACTCCCCAAAAATGCTAAAGACAGGGGATGAAGGAAGGTGGGAGAGGGAAAATGAAAGAAAGAGAAAGAAAGAGAAGGGGGGGGGGGGGGTGATAACAGCTTCAATAAATCATCCGGGCCAGTCGCCACTCCCCGGGGATGTGGGATGGATTAAATTAAGCACTCCCTCTACCCGTGTGTCTATCCATCTCTCCGTTTCTCTCTCTCTCTCTCACTCTCTATGCGCGCGCTATAAATGCCAACAGCTGATCGCGAGACGCCACACTCACGGGAACAGCTCGCGGATGCTGTAGAAAGAGAGCGAGAGAGACCGAGGGAGAGAGAGAGAGAGAGAGAGAGAGAGAGAGAGAGAGAGAGAGAAGAGAGAGAGAGGGATACAGAAAGAAGAAGAGGGGATGTTTGTTGGAACTCTTTTTTGTGATGTTTGACCGTAAGTAAGTGGTCGTTACCGGGAATGAAGGACTATTTCTGCAGCAAAGAGGGAAGATCGAGGTGTTCGACATTTTTTTGAAAAGCTTCCAAAATCCGTTTTTAATACCCTCTTATTTACTTCGCATCCCTCCCTCCTCTTCCATCTCTTCTCCCTTTTCTTTAAGGAGGCCCACGAGACGCTGAGCGCGCCACAGGGTGCCTTCGATTGCCTCTTGTTTTTTTTTGTTTGTCCGAGGCTGTGTGCGCGAGGTACCCCCCGGAGGGAGCTGTCCGGTGCTGAAGTTGCATTTCTCGCCTTCTTTTGCACAAGGACTAAAACAGAAGACGTCCAAAGAGACTGCAACAGAAAATAAGCAGATACAATTGGCGGTGAACTATTTAACCGGACCAACTCGCAGCTCGCGCTTCCTCCAAAACCTGACGACAATCTTTCTCCGTTTCGCCTCCGTCTTGTTGGTGTGTAAACGGACGAATCAGCACGCTGGCCAGGCCGTCGGCGTCCTGCTGTGTTTGTGAGTGTGTGCCGCTGTGTTTGTGACAGTGTGTGTTGGTGTCGCACCACCATGCCAAGGTCTTTCCTGGTGAAAAAGGTGAAATTGGATGATTTCGCCACCGGGGCGGATTTGGAGAATGTCTACCGTCACCGGACAGACCTCAGCCTGCGGCTCCATGACAAAGGTAGGTCAGGCTGATAACAAAGCCAGCATTAACAGGTGTCTCACAAACAAGTCTGTCTACCCGAGGAAGAGGAGGATGTCAGGAAATGATGTCTATATCTGTGATAGGTGGATTTACCTGCTTTGAACTGGCATTCCTTGACTGAGATTGTTTTTTTAAACTGACCTAAATGGTTGTCACAATGCAAACATGCAACTCAAAACAAAAGACAACTAAAATGCCAACACAAGGACTCTTTCTTTGCTTGTTTTTGGTCGATGCATGCAGATAAACAGCCTGTAATCACTGATTACAGAACAACTACACAAAACACAGAGTTATCACACATGTGTCCTTTCTGATGAGAAATACAATCTTCAAAGCCCCTCATTATGTACCAAGTCAAGTCATTCTGCATGACTTCAAAGACTCATTCTTGTCAGTGCACTTCACAGGACTGCAAGAGGAGCACGTGCAGGATGAGATGGACACAGTAAACTGCCAGTCTCAATAAGCACCAACTCCCTGCTGCTCAGTGAGTGTTAGCACACCACATGAGCCGACACTTTATTTACTAGGCATGGAAACGCTGAGGCAGGCTTGATTTGAAGTGTTTGGTCGGCTGTTGGAGTTGAGTCGCCTCTGGAGCGGAAAGGTCACTCAAGAAATCAACTAAATCCAGCAAGTCCCGTGTTTGATCGATTGAGGATCACAGTCAGCGGGGACTCTCCTTGTCTTTACACATGCTAAAGTCAGGTTCAAAGGGATAAAGAAGGGCATTGGGTCTAAGTGTGTGGTCCACTTTTACATTAATTGGAATTAGATCTCAATCAATGTGAAGAAAAGGACACTATTCTTTTACAGGCTACGTGGTACTTATTCCACCAACAAATGTGTCCACTAGCCGCCTCGAGGTGCAGCACAAATAAGCAGCACTTTGGTAATCCTTTATGTAACAATGCTGTGGAAAGAAACATTTTAAACAGAGGCCCTGTGTTACTTGATTGCATATAAAATGTGATGCATTCTGCGTGAGGCTTTTTGCTTTATGTCCAGGTATGCTTGTCTCGTTTTTGCAGTGTCGGCAGATTTTTGCACGAAGAAATGTCCCCTATATTTCCATTTAAGTGTTGTCTTTTTTTCGTTTTTACATAAGCGCTGTGTTTACTGCCACCCTGACCACTCTTATCTCGGCTTCAATCACAGATGAGCTGTTGAATAAAAGTTAAAGGCAACAGATTGTGAGTTTTATGAAGTGACTTTTGTATTCCAATGGATTCATTATGTTAGATTATTGAATAGGCCTATGTAAATATATGTTTTATTATTAAATGTTCTTTCATTGTTATGTTCTATTGTTTAGTGCTGCTCTGTGCTCCTCTGAAGCTGTGAACTCCCTCTAACCGTGTGCGTCACACTTTGACGAAAAACAAGATATGCTTTTAGCGGTGTAAATTAATCCACTGTATCGTTTCTAACACCTCGATGACATTGACACGCTGTTGCACATGAACATGTGTGTTCAACTGCGCAGCTCCTCCTCTATTTCTGCGCTCGTGAAGCCAAAAGCTGTCAGTCAGCTTTGTGTTTATAATGTGGAGGTTAACAAGCCCAGCTCGCGCTGACACGCGATCTGCCGCCTCAGCAGCAGCGTGCAGCGCGTGCCTGTCCCGGCCACCTTTTGTCTCCATCCCTTACATCTGTTGCTAACAGCTCGATGCGGGTTTTACATACAGAACAGCACTGCACGTCAGGAGTAACACTCTGCTTTTGGAATAATTTATGTCCCATGTCACCCGTGTATGTGAGGAGACTGTGTATTCAGATGGGACGCTGAAGCTGATATGTAGTGGCTTTTTTGTGACATATATAGAGCTTGTTGCTTCTACATCTTTCTCAAAGCCTCCAGAGAGACTCAATGGAAAATTGAAGTGGAGATCAAGTTTTTCCCCAAAGTTGCACCTCCATGGCACAATGTAGCAAATGATCCAGATGCATATGATGGACTATACCTTCAACTGTTGATAAGATGCAGCTTTGCTATTTTATTTTTGACTGTTTCAAATCATTTTACTCAATAACAAGTATAGTTCTGGGAATGCATAAGGTCTGTATTAGCTGTTATTTTCTTTATAAAGAGAAAACAGTGGAATGAAATAGGCAGCCTACTGCTGCTATTTATGTAATGTTTGTGTATTAATAGTATTCATTGACTGTTAAGTCTTAATGTAAGCCTTCAATAGATATGGTAACAGTTAATCCACAGCAAACGACTGTCATACTAATAATATATTTAAAAGACAGAAAGGAGAATCTGCAAGTGGTGAATGAAAGCAAAGGAAAGTAATGTGTATAATTAATTGCACATGCAAAACTGAATAGAATTTTTCTATGCTTCTGCTTCTATATTTATTTCCTGTAAACCAGTAGGCATTATGTGTGAAACAGTCTCGCCTTGCAGACCTTAAACCACCTCATCTGTAAAAACCAGCCCCACTGTTGCCTGCTCTTTCTGAGTGTGTATAGCAGTCTCACAGTCCAGCTACCTGTACCACACTGGATCTGTCCATGGTGCTGAGTTCAGGGTCAGAGTGTGTGTGTGTGTGTGTGTGTGTGTGTGTGTGTGTGTGTGTGTGTGTTCATCTTTCACAGAGAGAGTGTTTTAACTGTAACCTTTGAGAACTGAATTATCTCTGGGCTAATGCTGCAGGCTTTCTTCATTCTCACACTCCACAAGCCACAGGTGTGCAGGAGAGAGACAGATGTTCTTTGTAACAATACACCAATTCAGATAATGTTAAAAGGTTTGGTTGACATCTTGGCATCTTGTTAAAGTTGTATCTGTTTCAATCAAGGACACCCTTTGTTTAAACAAAAAATATTGCATATAACATAAATTGTTCTTGTGGTACAGGTGACCAGGCTCTACATATAAATTGCTGATCTATGATTAGATCTGATTGGTATATTATGTGTCACTTATAATGCTGTAATCTTTGTTGAAATTTCAGAAGTATAAACTGCGTCTTGTTTCTCAGAACCACCCGTCTGCATGTTAGCATTTGTGCCTGAGCATTGCACGTGCTGGACAGCTAACTGTGAACAAGTTACAGGTTGTATGAAGCAGCTGTTTGGAATATTTACATTAACCAAACATCTTGATGATTTGTAATATGATTCATGTTCTGAAGTGGGGCACAGTAGAAAAAAATGCTATAAAGCTGTGGTGTGAGGCTGTATATCACTAATGGAGTAATAGAGCTGATTACTGGGTAAGCACTTATTTTAACACCGACTCAGTGATCCTGCTCAGTGTAATGACTACTGTCATTACTGTCTCAGTAAAGACAGATAAGCTAGAGGAAAGAGGACTATCTGATTTCACTCTTTTCTTCCTGTCCAGCTGGCTGCAGCAGTCTGATGGCATTGATCCAAACTTTCTTTTTCCTGTTAGACACACACGTGCAGGAGTGTACGTCTGTTACATTTCTTAAAAGTTATCCCATAGTAAATGTTCATCTTTTATAACATATATCATGATATCACGACTGTGTTAGGGACACGTTTACAAACTGTACAGAAACTCATTCTGCATTAAATGCTTCTGAAGGTTTGAAACTCAGTTTTTCAGAACTTAATACTGTTTTCTTTTTCTGTATCAGCTGGTTACATCAGTGACTACATCAGCCCTGTTGTGTACGATGGAGAGAGCGACAGTGGGATCAAGGTACCCTCCCCTGACCCCCTCTACGATGGGATCCACAGTGACTATGGGGCCCCTGACTCTGAGTCTCCCGACAGTCCCAGCTCTGAAATCACTGACGGCTACATCAATGGAGACGCTGCGGTGAGCGATGGTTACTCAGTCGATGCCTTCTTCATCACAGACGGCCGCTCGAGGAGGAAAGCCCTCAGCAGTCCCAGAAGCATCCAGAGGCACACTTGCAACGAGTGCGGCAAAACCTACGCCACGTCTTCCAACCTGAGCCGGCACAAACAGACGCATCGCTCTCTGGACAGCAAGCTGGCAAAGAAATGTCCCACCTGCGGGAAGGTGTACGTGTCCATGCCCGCCATGGCCATGCACCTGCTCACCCACGACCTCAAGCACAAGTGTGACGTGTGCGGGAAAGCATTCAGTCGACCATGGCTTTTGCAGGGCCACATGCGCTCGCACACGGGAGAGAAACCATTTGGATGTGCCCACTGTGGGAAGGCCTTCGCAGACCGCTCCAACCTTCGCGCTCACATGCAGACCCACTCGGCCTTCAAGCACTTCAAGTGCAAACGCTGCAACAAGACCTTCGCGCTCAAGAGTTACCTGAACAAGCACTATGAATCCGCCTGCTTCAAAGGCCCCTTCTCTCCTCTAGGCCCCCTAGATGCATGACCCCCTGCGTAGATAAAACAAGAGACAAAACTGCAGACATGAATTACCATTATCCTTACACTCTGAACTGCAGACACAAACAATCTATTTTTGCTCAGAATATGACCTTGCTTCCCTTCCTCCCCCCCCCCCCCCACCTCCCTCTGCCACCTCGCTTTTCCTTGGAGCCTATTCATGAAAATGAAGATGATGAAGATAGCACAATTTTTTCTCCTTGAGATTTGCCCACTTAAGGATTAAACTGATCTACGCATGCACTTCCTCAAAAACTGATCACCTCCTGTTCTCTGTCCGTTGTGGATACAGACAATAATAAAAACACGGCTTCCTCCTGGCATCTAGATACAGTATTGCACCATATTTTTTGGGACACTGATGAAAATGAGGATGAAGACAAAGACAATTGTAAGCCTATAGCTTCTGCACTTGAGTGCAGTGAAAGAGTTTTTCCTTCTGAATTTGTTTTTTTGGGGGAATAATAGTAATAATAATAGTAATAATAATGATAATAATGTTTTGCTGCACCAAGTGACCATATTCTCTCCACTACTGAGGTAAAACAAACTATTTATTTATTTATTGACTTGTTTATTTATTTTGGCATTTTGTTGTTTTATTTGTATGTTTATACTTGATTTGATATCAATGAAAGCGTTATCTTATTTGTTGCACTTTAATTTCTATGTATGTATGTAGGATATTTGCCAACCTCTTTCTATCACCACAGGCCAAAGCATATGTCACTTTTTTAAGTCAAATGTTTTTCTTATGTTTTTTTTAAACCTTTTTTTTCTTATTACCGTTATTGCATGCAAAAAAACAAAAAAGAAAACTATGCCAACATCATAAAAAGCTTATGATTTTTTTTGCCAAAATCCTATAGATAGAAACTTGAGGGCAATATTTTTCTCTTGGAGCCTCCGTAGGACTCTTTAAAAAGCAATAATCACCTAATGCATGGTATTTTATGATGAAGTTATGAAGTATTACCTACTACTGTATAGCAGTCTAAAAATCAGGTATGTTTTACTTCACCTATAGTCATAAACAGAAAAATAATATAACAGACATCAGGGAACATGCCAATGTAGTGTTAGAGCAACGAAAATAAAAGTCCTGTCTTTCCTCTCTTGTTATGCACTGCCTGCCTCTTAGTAAGTAGAACTAAAGTAGGACGTAGGCTAGAGAGGCTGGGATCAGCTGCTTGCTGGGTGTGAGGCCTATTGTAGGACAACTATAAAACTGACAGACATGCGCTAGGCTAAGGCTAGCATTAAATAAGCCTGTTAAAACGTACTAGGAGAGGCCTTATTTTGGATACTACTTTCCAATATTTTACTGAACAAGGATCATTGGCCATACGTGAAGGTGAATCGGTACATTAAAGGTTGTGAGATGTTAAAATGACACCTGTGTCATGCAGCAAAGTGACGCAACAACAGGCCTTTAACACCCATTTCAATAATCAATATTACATTTACAATTATACAAACAACCCAACCATAAGATGAAGCTAAAACACCATCACATTTGAGAATTTTGAAAAAAAAGATATGCGCTAGGCTAAAACGATAGTTAGCATATAGTCTGTAGTGACTGTTGGCATATTTTCAGTAGGAAACCTTGGCCAAAGTTTATTGCAATGTCCAAGTTGCACTGTGGTCAACTTTAACTTTAATGCATTATTCAGCTACACTCCTAGGGCACTTCCAAAGCATAAAGTGTGCATTCTTAAGCCACAGAAAAAGCATGCACTTTAGCTGAATGGTCCAATGCAGCTTAACCGTTACAGTCCAGTAGTTATGTTACACAGAGTCTTTCTTGATCTGCAGTAGGCCTCATTCCACCCTTCTGGGCCGATCAGGGGCTAACTCTATGAGTGATATACCCACAGACAGGCTAACTCTAATCTACCCCAACCTGTAGATGGTTTGACCTTTGACTTAGGTGGCCAATTCCAGTGTTGCTGAACCCAGTTCTCTGCAGCTCAGAAACCTTTTCTACAGATTCATGGAGCTTCCTGAGAGACAGACTGAGCACACACAGATCTGCACAAAAGAAGAGGTGCTTGATTATATGCCATATACTGTATATTCATTGTAACTTTGCATAGACACATGTGCACAAGTGCATGCACATATGTGCTTACACAGAGTGTCTCATGATAAGCGTTTCAGGGGGACTCAAAAGGGGTCTCTGTCTACTGTCAAGTTTTGAACAAATAAAAGAAACAGATTTAATATTGAAATAGGGATCTCTGGCAATAGAACATTTGATAATTGCAGTGCGTCCTCAGGCATAACAATACTCCACTAGAGACAGGTTGACTGATATTCAACACCACATATGATCAAAGGGACAAAAGAAGATTCTGCACTGATGCACGGACAGACTTCCTCATTTAATCGATCACTCCGAGATAAAAACAGTCACAGTGACAATATTCTTGAGTGAAGAAGTTGACATTCTGTGATGAAAGTGTTGCTGGTGACTTGTCAGTCTTTAAAGCCTTAACATGGAAATCTTTTTTGAATAGAGGTAACTCTCAAGTCAATATGGAAGAGGCAGTTTGTGTTGTGAGTGGAGAAATCTGTCTGTGAGTCAGCAAATTGGAGGTCCTATCTCTCTCGCTAATGTGTGAAGATTTGAGGCATTCTTATTTGAATTGTATCAGATAATTAGTCATAGCGCTCTAACTTATTAGGGCTTCAATTGTATTTGTCTTTTTTATCTGTTGAATTTTAGCCTAGGCTCAAACACTCACAACAACCATACATACACAAGTAGGTAAACACGTGAAATTAGCTGCTTTACTACAAGGATAAATCTAAATGCAATTGCAAAGTTAAAGCACAAGTGTGGCAAAGAGACCACAGAAAATATGCAATAAAGACAAAAGCATTACTTTCATCTTTCTGAAGAGATCTCACACTGATCCCTGGTAGAGATACTTTCTGTTATTATAAACGCAGACTCAAATCTTACTTCTCATTTACATTTGATTGAAAACAAAAACAGTATTAACACAATTTGTACCGTAGCAGTGGATCAGAGTGTGACGGGCATACAGTTGGTAAACAAACCACTAAGGGTTGCCTCGTATCGTCAGACCCATTTTCAAACGCAAGTTAGATCTGAAGCTCTTTGATGTTTGATTTGCAAGGGGCTAAAGTGCATTTTGATTACAACCAATCAGAGCTAAGGTAACATATGATGTAGTGATAGGTTGTTAAGCTAGGTGGCTGGTTCCAACAGTCAATGTATATATGCTCGACAAAAAACGAAGACGTTTGATTTGATTTAGTAGAAAACACTCGGCATCTGCAGGTAAACTGCACGAAGGTTGAGTCATATTTTTCACATCAGTGGCGGCCATCAAGATTTTCTGTGGAAATGTGTCAACAATGCCCCTTCTTTTAGCCCCAGATAAGATGAATGGTTGTGATTGGCCTCACCAGAATCAGGGTGGATGGGAATCTCTCTAAAAGGTATAGTGGGGCCAGACGTATCTGCCAGAGCAAGTGTAACACAAGCTCACAGATGCTTTTTGTTCCCAGGCTAACTGAGAGTTTCTCCGGCTGCAATGTCTCCAGCTGTTGTTTACGTGTCACAAATTGTATCATCGTGCATTAAACCTCTTTGCAACTTTGCACTGCAGTCTTAAAGTCTTGAGGGTATAAGTTGTTATTGAGTGGCTGTTCAGCGGCTTCAAGGCAGAGTGTTTGTGTGTGTGCGTCTGTCTCTGGGTGAGCTCCAGGTCTGTTCTCTCTAAGCACTTCCATTTTAGTCATCTCCACCTTAAAGAAAGTAGCACAATGAAACTAACTAGAATTCAGGTAGAGAAGAATTAAAAAAACCTTGTACTAGCTTGACCTCTCTTCTTTTTTTTGTATTTCCGAGTTGAAGAATGATGATAACCTAAATAATCGTTTATTGCAGGAGGTTTTGTAAGGAATCCTTGAATTGAGATGTTTTTACTGCTGTATAGCGATATCTGACACACCTTATCTCAGGAGGTTTGGCTCTCTGCTGCAGAGAGAAAATCTCCTGAGGTTTTTTTTTGAGCCAGAATACAGACAATGTAAGCACAATGAACACAAAGCATTTTGTGGCACTTCATAATAAAGAATAATCTTAACCAACCAAGGCCATTTGTCTCGTCTATTTCACGGTTACAACTCTGTCTGTTTAAAAAAAAAACTTTATTAATCCCAGAGGGGAAATTCTGGTTTTACACTCTGTGTTTGAGACACATGTTCCTCAGACACATGGCCCTGAATTACAAACAGGACCTATGGACATGCATCGATGTCAGAGTGGAGCACCTTGGCAGTACTTGGGAAGTGACCTGGCACCTCTCCAGCAACCACACCCCCATTTGAATAGTAACATAGAATCAGCATCGGATGGAAGTTCCCAAGGCACTTCACTGGTGAGTAATACACATATTTTTTATTCCATTGAAACTTTTTTGCCCCCCCCCATAACGTCTCTTATGTTTAAGTAGCTTTCAATGCAATTCATGCTAATTAAGTACCTGTAAGTCAGATGAGTGTTGAGTACATTTACATAGAATAACACTTATCTCTGGACTCTTCAGCCCATGCTTTGTGTTAGCTTTGTCAATATTGTATGTTTAAAGAGGGTCTGGTGGTGCAGTGTGCTCATTAGCACTCTTAAGGCTGGAAGCTATCTCGCACTAATGGGCTGCTCGGACGGCTAAATACAGCAGTTTGTTAATTCCAATGTTTGGATATTTAGCAGTGGATGAGTAGGGTACCACTTTAATCCTGGAAAACTTTGTTTCAAGGATCGTTTCTTAAGCTTAATGATGCAATATTTAAAGGTACGTTTAGAGAAAAAAAAACATCTGAAGGTATAATTCATGAACTTACAATGCATACATGAAGCCGAAGGACCCAGACTTTTTTCAGATTTTGACCAACAGGGTACCCCATGCACAACTAACCTATGTTCTCAGGTGCCGGTCGGTTGCAGGAATACAATGATTGGTCATGTGACCATATGTATTAAACACACCTGAGGTGAGGTGTACCTGAGGAAGCTCAGGCAAAACGCGTTGTTGGCTCACAACTGACAGTAAAGTTATTTTCAGTGTGGCACGGATTATTGATTTATGGTTTCAGTAGCTGAAATATGTTCATGTGTTTGACAGAGCGGATCATTTTGACCTCATCATCAAGGAAAGGAGGGGTTTGTTATTGACCATCACAGTGTTAAGAGTGTGTCCTTTTTCAGGATTGTGAATCTAAAAACATTTGTGGCTATTTGCAAAAGAACACAAATGTGATGGTGTTGTTTTGTGGCACACTGTCAGAGTGTCACATTGTTGCTCTGATTCAGGTTGTTCTGCGGTCATTGCAGACGTCAACAGAGGAAAAATGACCAACTAACCTCCATCTCCGGTGACATTGAATTAAAGGTGACCTAGTTAGGCGCTGTTTCAGCTGGATCTCACCTCAAATAGCAACTTTTTTTTTGGAACAGGTCATTTTGAGGATCTCACTGCAGGAGCTTAATTGCACATTACTGAGCTAAAGATAATTTAACTTTCCCTCTTTCTATTTCTTTGAATGTTTTTGTCATCAAGATCATCCATATAGGATTATTTTGCTTAGTTTGTGTAATTGTCTGTTACATCATATTCAGCAGTATGTAGCCAGTCCTTCAGTGAAGCTACAGTCCAACCTTTCCTCCTTTTTGAGCACAGACAGTCAAAATCTATTGTTGCTATGCCAACACTTGGGGTATCCAAGGCAATAAACTATCTCCAGCATCTATAATAGTAAACTATCTGAACTGTCTCGACAAAGACACAATGCAGCCCTCTGCAGCTTTATGAAGTACGCTATATTTCCCAGCCTTAAAAGGAAAATTGGTTTCACAGCAGCTGCAAAAAGACAGAAAAGTGAGTGCCAACGCCTGGGAATCACCTTCTCCGCCCACCTCCTGTCTCTGTAATTCACCTCTGCTCTTCGTTCTCATCTTTTTACCCCCCATCACTCTCTCCTCACACCAGGTTTATGTTTCTTCTTCCTCCATCTCCATTCATCTGCTTCTTCTCCGTCCTCATGCATGCTCTCCTCCACCCTTTTTTCCTCCAACCACCTCTTCTTCTTTCTCCCTTCTGCACAAGTCAAACCAGGCCATCGGGCCTTTGAGGACCTGAAAGTCATTTAACTCCTGCTAGATAATAAGTCTTAGAATATAGCTCCTCTCAGATAATAAGCTTTATCACTTGATTGCTCTGCACGCTCCCTTCTGTCTTTAGATTCATGTCCAGGGACCTACTCAAGCGAATCACACTATTTCCTCCCTGGCAAGTGGAATTAACAGTGTGTGTGAGTGTGTGTGTGTGTTGTGTGTTGTGTGGGTATCAGCCACTTCAGAGGAAATGATGGATTGCTGAGGTTGCAAAATAAAATAAAAACAGAAAAACTTTAACATTGTATTTTAAGATTGTCTTTAACAGTCAGGTCTAATTGTCCATGTTTGTGACACTGCACTCTTTATTAAACCATCATGCTGACTTTAATTTGAATTGGCTTTAAGAGTCCCACAGGAATGTCTGTAACTTCCCCTGACTTCTGTCCTTTTATTGCTCTTTAACTTTAACTTTGACCTCCTCTGCGCCATGCGTCCTCTTCATCCCGCTCTAATATCTCCTCTGTGTTCCAAACCCTTATCACAATACCATTAGAATTTAAGTTAATATGTTGCTAGCACCTGTTAGTACCTGTTGATTTGACATTTATATGAATTAAAGGAGAGATGTTCCAATACCTGGACTTAAATATTTGTCATTTCTGAGAAACCCTCCGATACTAGTGTGGTTTAAAGAACATACATAATGTCAATGGAAAAAAACTGGTTGCTGAATTTGTGCCAGCTGTGGCTTACTGTACATTACCCTCTCTGCCAGTAGTGCAATGTTGTCGTTTGTTTTTGTGACACTTTTGTTAACTCAAACTGGATGATGTATTTGGTTATGATGCTTCATGTACTGCATATCAGGCAGTGTCAGTTACTGATTGGTATCAGAGCAGCTAAACAAAAGAAAAGCTTTCATTCAAAAATAAAAGCTTGAATAAAAAAGTTGTAAAAAAAAGTCCATCTTAAAGCAGGTTCAAGTGTGATTTTTTCACCTTCTTTCAGAATGATTTAAGGTATTCGCAGCTCTGAGATTATTGTCAATATGTATAGAATAGTTTCTGAGATTTGTGAAAGCCAAGACATCCTGAATATTTCTTATCTAAAAAATTGACCACAAAAGATCCAGATGATGACCTTAAGGCTGGAGGAAAGTTTACGAGAAGATTGGTGATGTAACAAACAGCTGTAAGTAAAATCCTGTATGGAAGGTTTTGCTGACTCATGCAGATGTACAGAGAGTTGTGATGAGATGAAGCTGAGACAAAGTTAACTACAATGATCCAAGTTTTTAAATCAACCTAAGTAGAAGAACTCCTCAGTTTTAAATCATTAATGCTAAGATGGCTGTCTCCTCGTTTCACATCAGGTGTCAGGGGTCACTTTGGGCGCCAGTGATGTTTCTCACATGATGATGGCCGTTGATTTGTCTGTAATCCGTGGTGAGCTGTGGGACATGTTTTGAAGGTTGAGAAAGCAGAAATGTAATGAGCACATCACTCAGAGTTCCTTTCTAATCTATTTGAGTCTCCTCTCATACATGTCACTCGCTCCCACACCAAACCTCTGTCATATCAGACAGAGCAGCAATAAGATCCCTCCTCCTCTGGGTGCTGTGATGTCATCTATCAAAGAAGAGATCATTATGTGCTTTATGAACTAAGTCAGGCCATGCTGTTCTGGGATAGCCCAATTCAATAAAGACCCCCCCCCCCCTCCCCTCCCCACTACTGTACATCACATATCTGCTTTGTACACCACCTGTTCCTCCACTGCCAAAGGAGGAGATTTATACTTTATGTTTTTTATGGATGGAATAAAGTTGATCCTTCACCGACGTAGATTATAACTTCTTCACACGGCCATTAAAGTCTTTGCGTCTGCAGAAACCAGCCGGTTAATAAAACAGGAGCTGCACAATTGCCATAACAACACATTTGTTGTCCTGCTAAAATCACCTTCTTCGCTAACTTTTATATACAGCTCCAGATGACACTGCTTTGAAAGTCTTTTAGTTTTTGATTGGCTGTCTGGCCCACGACTCACTGATCTCACATTTTCTTGGTAAGTAGCTTTAAAAACCCAATGTTCACTTTACTTCTCATTCCTAGAGAGCAAAAAGAGAAATGGTAAGAAGGTCGTGGGCAATATTTGGCATCTTAAGAACAGAATATTTTCCTCAGGAGTTAGACAGCATAATAATAGGTAGGTACACGCCGGGCCGACCGTTGGGGGTCGGGGCTTGTCAAGGCTGTCTGAGAGGCTGGTTATGGTTGGTGTGGTGTGAACAGCAGCGTCGGTACTGTTCGGGGCTTGTGGGAGGCTGTTTGCCCGATTCAATGTGTAGAATCGGCCGTGACCAGCAAGACCACCAGCCAGCGTCTGGGGGCGTTAGAAGAGAAATGGAAGTGATGAAGGAAAACAAACGACGAGTCAATAGGGCACGCAAGAAGTCTCTCTTCATGTAACGCCAGAACCGTCTCCTTATCTTCAGACATTTTCTCCAGTTAAGGTAATCACAAATGTGTTGAGCAGAAAAATAATAAACAAGTGTATATTTGTATATTCCCTGTCCGGGGTCTTCCGGTTTTCTGCTTTGTGTGACAAATATCAGACTGCCGCCGCCTGCTGGTATGGAGTTTTATTACCTATTGTGCATGCACAGACTGCACAAACTAATTGGCAATAGGTTGCTATCAGTTGGATGCAAACAGTGCGACTTTTTGGCCCCACAGCGTCAGACAGAACAAGATGCAGCAGTCTGCTTTCGTTGCAGCTTTTTCTTTGTTGTTAGTTTGCTGTGTACCAGCCCTAAGACGTGAAAGAGAGCGAACATTGGATCTACATTCACCTGAAACATGACTCCAAAGAAAGATTATTTGCTCTCTAATGCCAAATGTGTCAATTTTCATTTGCGAACAAGATCAAAAAACCAACTTGAATTGAGGAATGTATTTTTAAATGTTAAATTCACAAAAGTGCCAAATAAAAAAATAATAAAGAAAATAAAGAAAATCATTTATTGCAGATTTAAGTGGCCGTGTAAAAACCAAGGAGGGATGAAGAGCCGTCAGCACTTTGGCTGCACAGCTGTTGCTTTTCATCTCATCTAAACAAGTTTGAAGAGATGCAACAAACACACATTTACAGCACACATGAGAAACAGAATTCTCCTTACAATTTACAGCAGCTGAATCGAGTGCTTCTCAGTTCAAGGACAGGAAACTTCCAAGGAGGGGGAAAAAAATGGGGCTGGAGAGCTTTACTGCCTTTAATTGCAATCAGACGGCTGTTTTAACTCTACAGTTTCTGAATCAGAGGAAAATATTTACACAAAAAAGGCTGAAAATCTCTCCAATCATTGAGCTCCAACTTTAATTCAAGATATATTCTATTTCTACTTGTATTCAAGCTTCAAGTTTTGGAAGTGATAACACGTATTCTTTCAAAAGCCTCCCAGAGGAGGGAGGGATGTTGCACCAGCTTGGTTTAGTCCCATGTGGACACGGCTAAAATAAACAGTCCATATAGTGTGTATTCTCGCTCTATTTGCTGCTGAACAGCGACTGATAAAATATCTGTTTCACGGCAGCAACATCTTCAACTCCCACTGCGGACATGCACTGTGCTGAGAGCGAAGTGGTGTAGGACAGGGGCTGTGAATGTTCTCACCACATCCCGGGCTATTTGTAGAGATGGCAGCTGTCATCAGAAACATCAACAGGCTTGCAGACAAGAGCTGTTCACAACTCTGCTCCGTGGAGGTGTGGAGTGAAGAGAGAGGAGGTTCAGACAGATGACAAACACTTGAGATTTTTCAAAATGCTTTGAGCAGCAAGTGGTTCGCTTTTAGAAATGAACAATTCATCTGTTTGTGATTCATTTGAATGAGCTAAAAAATGCATTTGTCTCTTATGACTTAAGCAAAATGCAATTTGTTTACTTGCATGTAGTACAAGAGATAACATTGATCTGTAGACGACAATGTCGCATCTGAAGAAGAATTAATTTTTTGTTTTGTTCTTTTTTTAAACTTTTTCTTATGCACACATTTACTTCCTTTTAGACAGCTAGCTATATATCGTCAGAAAACAAGTATATTCATGCAGAAAAATGTGTTCACAGAAAAGTATTTGCATAAAAGGAAATAGCATAAATGATGCAAAGGAACCCAAGAGCGAAATAATTTCCTCTTCTGGTTGAGACAAATAAAAAAGATGTCAAAGCTAGAAGCACTTTGTCTCACCTCAAAATAGCAGCAACATGTAGCTCGTGTAGCAACAGGGCAGAGCTGTTAAACTGGTTTATACTCAATCTGTTAGCAGTGATGGCTGCTGAAAGGATGAAAGGTGCCACAACACGATATGCAGATGCGTATGAGAAGATGGGTTGGAGGACTATAATTGCATGAGTATACAAGTGTGTTCGAATGTGTGTGTGTGTGTGTGTGTGCATGAAGCTATGTGTGTGCATTATGGTTTGGCTGAAGGCGATACAGCTCACCTACAGCTAATGAGTCACAGTTTCAGGAAAACACAGAACAGCTTCAAGGGGAGCTGCAGGGCCAAAAAATAGACTGAGTCAAAAAAACAGGAACACATCATTTGTCTCATAATGTGACTCAAAAATTCTTTATAAACAAAAAAAAGTATTTTGTTGACCGTCAGCTTAATAAGACTGAAGTAAAAGGGAAAACAAACCGGACTACACACACACACACACACACACACACACACACACACACACACACACACACACACACACACACACACACACACACACACACACACACACACACTAACGTGGGGTGTTTGTAGCTCCTAAATTGATACCTCTGTGGTGCACTGCAGGCAGGCAGCAGATTTGAAGCGTCAGCAGCAGCAGTACCTGCTCTTACAGTGACAGGAGATGTTGATGTGTTTTATTTATTATTGTTTAGTTTCCTTTTGTGAACTGTTCCTCATTTAGTTACAGCTATAAGCAAAAAATAAATAAATGTATAAGCTCTTTTGTTCCAAATTCAAGCTACAGTTTGTAAAAACTCTTAGAGCAGCTGGAATAAGGTGAATGATTCCAATACACAAGTTGTTGCCTCATATAGTTTGTTAAAATTGTAATGCTAATATTTAGATGATGAGTTAATCAGTTAATCTAAAGATAGAGTTTGACAGACACTGTCTCCATTAGCTTCACTAATGCCTGCCTACAACGTAAGTTTTGACCCTGGCCTTGAATAAGACATGTGGACGTGTCCTTGGCCAGAACACTGAACCCAAATTCCTCCCGAAGTCATGGCCCATCGTGTGTGAATGATTAGATTAGTTCTCGATGGGCAGCCTGGCACTTCCTCTGCCATTAGTGTATAAATGTGTGTGTTAAAGGGTGAGTGCTGACATGAAGTGTAGCACTTTCAGTGGTCAGAAGATTGTTGTCCATTTAAAGATCTTGAGTCCTAATATGTTTGT
Organism: Tautogolabrus adspersus; assembly: GCA_020745685.1. Taxonomy (NCBI): domain Eukaryota; kingdom Metazoa; phylum Chordata; class Actinopteri; order Labriformes; family Labridae; genus Tautogolabrus; species Tautogolabrus adspersus. The sequence continues at coordinate 12,581,982 of CM036542.1, read as the reverse complement.
TCAGCCTTAAAAAATAAATACATCGTCTGTTACTTTTTTTTTTATCATGACAATCATTATTGAAATCACAAATTAAATTCATAACGTGTGTCCCGTTTGGGGTCGTGGGTGGCTGGAGCCGATTCCAGCTGTCATTGGGTGAGAGGCGGGGTACACCCTGGACTGGTCGAGGAGAAAGAAATGCAGCCACTCATCCACACCTACAGATAAATTAGAGTCACCAGTTAAAGGCAGGGTTGGTAATTTTCTCCAGATACACTTTTTAAGATTTTGGTTGAAATGGTCTTTAGGTCCTGAGAGACGTTAATAATTCATGTGCTCTGAAAAAGGCATGAAGAAAATCTGTCATCTGTAGCTGTTGTAAGCTTGTAAAAACTTTGACCAATGTCTGCCACGAGGTACCAATCTGATGAACCAATCATGCCCCCCTGCTCGTTCTCTACCCCACGAGCCCACACTCAAAGCATGAGCTGAGGTCCGCTTCTGGACCAATGGCGCTTGTGAATGTAAGTGAGGGGCGTGGCTTTTGAGGGAGCACACAGGGGAGGGGGACGGAGCACTGATGGAATGCTACTTTCAAAATCATGCTAGTTTTCGAAAATTACCAACCCTGCCTTTAACCTAGGGAGCATGTCTTTGGACTGCATGTGGGAGGAGGCCGGAGTTCCCGGAGGAAACCCATGCATGCACAGAAAGAACATGCAAAGGATGATATATTTCTGTATCCATATTTAGTCCCATCCATTAAAGTAATTACCATTTCAGAACCATACAACTGACACTTCATAAACCAGTAAAAGCCAGTAATAAATCCAACATAGTTCAATGGCAAAAAGGTATTCATCATCTAAAGCTTATATTTAAACAGCTAGGTTTGGTAGGAGAAGTCTCAGCGCTTTGAAAGGAGTTCTCAAAGAATCTGAGCAATGAGGATTCTGTTGGCAGAACTAATCCCTCTTAACAAACACATACATGAACAGTAAATCTTAGTGCAGTCAACAATACCCAAAGCTTAGCACAGAAGGAGGAGGTTGAGGTGGCGGAGAAAAGCTGGAGCAGAGAACAGTGTTGGCGTGCAGCAGAGTGATAGCGAAAAGACTAAAGCTGCCATGTACACCTGTGCGAATGTGATTGCATGTTGCTAGATGCTAGACTAACAAGAGGCTACATAATGTAAACCCCTTCTTTCTGCTTTGCATGAGTCAGAAATGTTATTACCTTATGTGCAAAACACACACACGCAGAAAATAACAGAAATTATTCATCATGTTCCTTAAAAAATTCATAGGCGTCTTTATTTGACTTGGACACTGGATGAGAGCACAGGCCTGCCTCTGAGCTCTGTAGCAAAGCAAATACTCACCCAAAGAGAGAAAAAGAGGGAGGGAGAGGGAGGTAGAGGGAGAGAAAGAGAGAGGAGACAAAACAAGAGAAGGTAGGAGGAGAAAAGGGGGAGAAAAGGAAAGAGACAGAGAGGGAGAGGGAGAGAGTACTCGGGGAGTTGAGTAGAAAGAGACACAGTAAGAGTTGGCAGGAGGAGAGAGAGAAAAGAGAGGGGGAGGAAGAGGAGGAGGAGGAGGAGAGGATGGAGGGATAGAGGTAGCTCAGGGAGGAGAGGAGGGAGACTTGACCCAGATTGGGAGCCGAACAGCAGCAGCAGCAGCAGCAGAGTGAGCCGGTGAATGTTTAATACTGCCAACCACTTGCACGCTGACACTCACATACATGCACACTCACACACACATCCACCAACCCCCACACACTCAGACGCGCACACAGACACTGTTGACTGTGACTCTTGTTGCTGGAGTTCAGCTTAGGCCTGTTGAATGACTGTAGTGGTGATGTGATTATCTGTGTAATCAGAATAAAATGCACAGTTAAACCATGCAGTGGATTTCCTGGTGATGTTTGGTGAGTCATGACCACGGGAGATATCCTCTTTCTGTTTCTGCATCATCCCTTCACTGATGGTCAGTGTA
>CM036542.1:12525000-12575000 GCA_020745685.1 Tautogolabrus adspersus | reverse complement strand
CACCTGCTTTCTTTTTTTTTTGGCCGGCACCTCTCAACCAGGAAGTACATGTATTCACACAGGAATTGAGCGGTACCATTTGGAACTCATTTTTTTAATGAATTCTGACAGACCAGGCACATTGTACTTATTAACTTATTAATTTTCATGTTGAGCATGTGTAAATGTTTGTTGGGGTTGGCGTAAAGAAAACAACATGACAGCATTGAGTATTGATCGTTAAAGACACAGTGTTCCTAATCCAACCCTTTCCAAACAGTCTTCTGCTGAATACCTCACATGCAGGATATCAGCAAACAGTGCTTTTCAAAATGTTCAAGAAATGTTTACACTTACAGTTTAAACAAAAATTAATATGATGTGATCGTGTGTGGAATAGAAAGATGAAAAGTGAAAGAATAAATGATATATGGTTTTAAAAACACAAAATCAATGTCTGTTATACGTCTGCAGACTTTATTGGAGAAACAAAGTTTCATATTCTCCAATGACTGCTTTTCTGATCTCATTTTTACTCCAGGAGTCGGGTTAATTATTTTCTGTTTATGAACACTTGCAGATTAATCTGTGCACATAATGGATTACTGTTTTGGGAATCAATTTGGCAGTCAGCATGGTAGCGTCACTAAAAGTCACTGCAGGAAATCTGGGATTGAAAGATTGGATCAGAACTGAATGGGGGAAAGCTAATCTGTCTCTGTGTGTGTGTGCGTGTGTGTGTGTGCGTGTGTGTGTGTGTGTGTGTGTGTGTGTGTGTGTGTGTGTGTGTGTGTGCTCAAACAGTCAAGTGTGTGTTTATAATGTATAGCTATGATAACTATAAAGCTGCTCTATAGCTGCTGTAAGATGGGATAACTGAGAGGATGAGACTAACTAAAGCAGCAAGATTAGCGGGAAGCCATCTACTCTGTGTGTCTGTGTATGAGGACACCACATGGTAACTATCACATGCACACACAGACACACACACACAAAAATGCAAATGCACACAGACACACACTGTCTTACTTGTCTCCATTAATCTTTACAGGAAACATTTAGACAGTGAAGGGAAATAGTGTAACAGTCAGCCAGAGTTCCTCTATTGAACAACTTCCACTCTGTAAACTGATGCATCACCATCTTGGAGACGGTGACATCACTGGAGACGTGCCTAATTGTTTCCCTTTTTTGCTAATCGTGAAACAATTAAAATCCATTCTCATTTCCTTGCTTGGGAAAGCTGAATAAAAAATAGAAAGCGTAAATTCTGTTTTTGTTATTGGATTGAGTCACTTGCCAAACTGATTATTTCCCTGCGAGTGTGTGCTACAAAGCTCCTGATAAAACAAAAAACACACTGACGAGCTGTGACGAATGTTTTCATTTTTTTCACGTTGTGCTGATGAACAGATTTTATTGTTATTTATAAGGCGTCTATTGGTTTTCACAGACTATAGTGAAACAGGTATGCTGTTATAAAAAATACAATTGCATTCAAACTGTGCGTCATAATGTTTATTTCCCTTTTTCCTTTCCTGCATATTTCACTGCAGGACGACACACGGCATCCCCTGAAAGAACCAGAGAGCAAACAAAAAATAAATTACTTCTTTTTTTTTCAACCTGCCTCTACTAAATTATTTCAACCTAAATCCCAGTACGTATACGTGTGCAATGAAAATGAAGTGGAATCTAATCTAAAGTTAACATTCTTTGTAGAACTGTTTTTCAAGATTAATAAATTTTTGAAGATGTTAAAATGTTAGCACTTTAAGCACGCTCAAGAAGTTACAGTGAATTCTTTCATATTTTGCTTTCTGAGAAGCTCTTTGATGAAGCTCATGTGATAGAGTAGAAAGCTCAAAAACAGCTACAAATAAGGATCTTACAGTAATGTTGTTTAGTTAGCTTCTGGTTCAAGGACTATAGACTTACTCTCTTTCTTGACGAGTTAGATGAGAGGATTGATGTCCCTCTCTTATCTGCTCAAATGAAGTCAACCCCAGTAACAAATTAGCATAGCTTAGCATTAAGAGTAAAAGAAGTTGTACACAGCTAGCTGAGTTTGGTCTAGAATAGCTAAACCAAGAAATAGTTTCACATACCTTTTAGATAAAACCACAAACTATCTACTTCATTTTCCTGTGAACAATAAAGATGTATCAGGCTCATTGGTGAGCCAGGCGGCTGGTGGACAGATACGTTTGTCAGAGTTGCTAGCTGTCCCTTTCTCCCTATGCTAAGTTATGCTATGCTAATCTAAGACTTCTGTTTCTGACAAGTCCTAAAGTGATATTCATCTTTTCTTCCTCTAACTTCTCACAAGAAAGCGAATATGTTCCTGTGTCAGAATGTCAAACCCCTTTCTAAGACACACACCACACAGTTGACTCTTGTGTGAGAGTCCTTAAAAGCTAAAAGATCCAACCCTTAGCCTCAAGACATAGAGTGCGTTTCTGTGCAATTCAACAAGTCAAGTTCATGCCCCTGCGCCTGTCACTCATCTTGAGTGATTGGCTTTAACGCAGGGAAAAACACTGACATTTTTCTGTCAGTTGTAAAAAAAACTGAGATCTACTCTTATGTGTTTTTGTGTTTAAAAGAGGTGCAGCAGAACCAGTTATTACAGTCAGTGATCTCTAAGAGGAACTTCAACTTTTACTGTATTCGCTAATTCCTGATAGCTGCTATTACTTGATCTGTTTTTAAGGTAATGTATGTGGGGTATTGAACCAACTCTTATACCCATTTTTATAATACTGTATATAGATTGCAGAGCTAACTGTATGCATATATTGATTTATTGCCACTCCCAAAATTGACTGGAAACTAATCTTTCCATCAACATTGCCTCAAAAAGTTGGCCTCTAGATAACACATGTAGACTCAACTAGATACTAAAGCTCTCTTATAGCCTCTAGGCTCCCTGCTTTAGTTGTCACTGTTTACTTTCTGTAGGTTTGGAAACTTCAACACTTCAGTTATGAGAAATATAAGCATAAGTTCAATTCCTGTTCAGATCGTCTTTTCACTCTGTCTTTCTACCACCCACTGTCTCCCCATGTCTCTTTTTCCTCCTCACTGTCTTTCTGTGTTTATCTCATTTATATCTCTCTACCTACAGAAGTGTGCAAATCTCTCTGCCTGTTTGCCTCCTCCTCACTCTCTCCGCCTGTGTCTCTGCTTCAGGACAGATTATTTATCTCAGATGGAACTCTGAGCAATTCTCCATGTTTACATCTTCTATGTGTGTGTGCTAGTTGTGTGTCAATTTTTGTGTGGATGTGTGTGTTTTTACAATCGTGTCAACTGAGTGTAGCTCTGTACATTTGAATGTGTGTGTGTGTGTGTGTGTGTGTGTGTGTGTGTGTGTGTGTGTGTGTGTGTGTGTGTGTGTGCATTTGTTGGTGAACTTTTGTGTGTCTGACTTGCTAATTTGATTAACGGCTGTAAACAGCTAACGGTAATGACTACCAAGCAGTCTGCTGCTGTAGCCAGTGGGCATCATACTGATTACTATCATCATGAAGATAAACCCATACAGCGTATGTGTGTGTGTAAGTGTATTCCCTGAATGTGTGTGAGTGTGTGCATTTGCCGTGTGTTTTTAGACCAGTGTTACAGTAAGTGCTTAGTGTGTTTGTGTGTGTGCTGAAGCCAGTCTCTAATCTATTACAGCTCAAAGAGAAGTTCAGCAGGCAAAGATAAACTGCCAAATTCCCACCATTAGCACAACTGTGGCTGAAAATAAAACTAACTGTGACAGTAAACATGTTGTAAAATCCCTCTAGACCCACAAATGAAACACCACGCAGAAATCATGCTCATGATGATATTCTCTCCAGAAGTCCAGATATTTGTTTATTTCAAGTTTTAAAGAGATATCATTGCTAACCCGGGGACAAGCAATGTTTTTTCCCTTTTCATTTTTTCTTAGATTCCTTTACAAGTACAACCCAGTGAACAAAGACAATCTCATCCCAGGTATTTTATAAATGTGTCTGTTCCAGCAACAAGTCCTAATAAAACAAAAAGCTGCCTTGTGACCGCCATACAAAATAGCACACACAAGTGTTTTTAATTTGGTTTTTCTAATTGTTGTTAGTAATTTCTAATCTGGAACCACAAAAGTTAACATTCACTCAAGTTTTAGTGATGTAAACTACATGGTACTGTATAAAAAAAACAAGGTTGACTGTAGGAACAGCAGTCTCAAACACTTAGCATGCACAACCAGCCAACCCAGCCTCTTCCCTAAGAGGTTTTTGCAGCATATTATCAAAGCCACATAGCATCCCTCTTGGCTGCTCAGGGGTTCTTAAGTACAGCCACAAGCGGTTTCTTGAAAATGTAGGTTTCTCCACTAAATGACCAACACTTTCTCTTTCTAATGGGCATAATGGGAGTGACCAACAAACCTTTGAAGCTCCAAAACTAAAAAGATTAAAAAAGTAGCTGTTTGATCTATCGTGTATAGATAATCCAACAAGAGATACATCCATTTGTACCAGACCAATCTGTGGATAAATGCGCTGAATACTCATGAAGTCTCACCCAATTTGGCTGTAGAAAATAATCCCGCCAAGTGGTCGAAACACTAATTTAGGCTTCCACTGGGTCCATGATGAGGATTTCAAATGTATAACTTTTCTTCCAGTTCCGATGAATCTGAAAATTTTCAATTAAATATAATGTGCAGCACAAATTGTTGTGGCTTGCATCAATAACCTACTTTTAATCTGCAGTGGAGTCTTATTCTGAAATGTTCCACAATATGCTCTTCTGTTCCCCTCACGGCCCTCTGCTCAGCGTTTAAGTTCACACTTCTTACAAACACACAGTTGTACACAGTTCATGCACAAACACAGGCATGAAAGCTCACAAGCAGAGACACTAATAAATAGAGAACACACACACAAACACGCCAGCGCTCACACAGTGGCAGAATGCAACTGGGAGGCTGCTCCCTTGCCTTGCCTGGAGAGGGAGAAGCTTATTATGGAGCCTTATTGAAGGCTTCAAAGAGTTTAAATTAGGGTGGAGAGGAGGGATTAGGAGGCGAGCGAGAGAAAGAGGAGGGGAGAGGCAGACGAAAAGCGGGTAAGAGAGAAGAAAGGAAGTAGATATAGAGAGGGAGGAAGTGGCAGAAGAAAGAGGTACAAATAGAAAGAGGGGATAAGATGAGAAGATGTGTGGAAGTTCGAGGGGGGAGAGGGGAGGGACGGAGAGGGCATGTGGGAGGAGGTGAGTCAAAGAGTTTGCTGGCTCATGCTGATCTTACACTAGACGATGTTTGAAGTGATTTCAGGGTTTATTTTCAAGGTGGAGTCACAGCACTTGGTGAGAGTAGAACTCAGTCACTGCAGTCCAAATAAACTCTTTTTCCTATAATAACAAAATCCCCCGAATCAATCACATGAATCTGTGGGAGTTTGTGGCTGCAGGTGCAATAGATAAAAGTCTCTATTTATCTTATGTAGAAAAAAAGACGTGTAACCAACCTTAACAGAACAAGCGAGACAAGTGTGCTGAGTTTGACACAGCCAATGTAGTTCAAATTGTAAATGCAGTTTGATGCAGTAAACTGAAACTTACTGTAAGTAACAGTTTTCCATACCCTGAGGTTAATTTATAATATGCACAGCATGCCTTTTTCCCTGTAGGCCTACTGTCATTCTAGGGTAGGGCAGATAAAATGCTTTAATTTTGTTGTAGTTCTGCTATCCAGGTTGAATTTCATAACATAGGAAATCTGAAAAATCCTTATCACTTCTAAGATTTCTGATTCATCAGCACTGAATGTACAATAAGCACTCTGAAAGGACAGAAGACCTTATTCCTACATGAGAAAAACTGTATACATTATATTCAAGGGGGAAAGGAGTGATGAATTTTGATAACTCATTAGCTCTTAGAAAACATCTAACATTGGCATTCAACCACTTTCTAGCTAACGTTAGCCTACTGTAGCATAATGTTAGGAAATTACAATACAAAAAGACAAGTTAAGAATAAAGTTTAACAGCTTTTGATAAAGTTAGCAAGCTGTTGTTTAAGTTAGCTAGCTAACAGTAAAGTTAGATAGTTAGTTGTGAACATAGCTAGCTAACAGTAAAGTTAGATAGTTAGTAGTGAACATAGCTAGCTAACAGTAAAGTTAGATAGTTAGCTGTGAACATAGCTAGCTAACAGTAAAGTTAGATAGTTAGCTGTGAAGTTGGCTAGCTAAGAGTATAGTTAGCCAGTTTATTAATAATAAAGCAGTGTTGGGAAAGTTTCATAGCTCTGGGAGGATTTAGCTAGCTAACAGTAAAGTTATTTAGAACTAGGGCTATTAAAATAACGTTTAATTTCACCGTGGGCATGAGGAGCTTTAGAGGACGTCGCAGGTGTTGGCCCAGTGCTGATGACATCATCTCTACCTCTGGCGGAGGCTGAGTGTGGACCTGGCTGCTCATCATAGCTGTGCTGCTTCAGGGTCGGAAACACTAGAAGGACTTCCATGCAGTAGCGGCTGTTCCACACAAAGGACATACCATTGTTAATTTCTTAATGAGCTCCAACATTAAAGCGCGGCAATGAATTTAAAGGCAAGCTTGCTTAAATAAAAAAATAGACAAAGAGTGCGCTCAGGTTAACATAGACTAAAAACTATAAAAATACTACTGTTTTTCTTTTGTTGCTGTCTTTTTCACGTGATTCTTGCATTAAGTGAACTTTGTGAATTCAGTTAATACAAACCCAAACCTGACACACTGTGTTTGTGTTATTTGTTACATAGGCTACTTCAAAGTGAATAAGGTGGCTCATATATTTTTGCTGACACTATATTGAGGTATTTTACCCAGCATTCTCGTTAGCCTCTCATGGTAAGACAGACTGAGAGTCATGCTTTACCCTGGACAGTTATTTCACAATGAGATGTCTCATTTTACAGTATTTGAGTTTTAAGAGGTTCATGCTTTATTCAGTGCTCGGTGTTTTATAACTAATAGGCATATGGTGAGCAGGTTAAAATGAAATACACATTTTCTCTGATGACAAGTCAAGCTCTGGCTGCTTGATGATAGGTCAGTGAAAACATCAATATGATGTTTTCTTTTTCAAGCTTACTTTACCTAAGATTTTGTGGAATGATTTCTCATTCTGAAATAACTCCCCGGACTTTGCAATCAGTTTGTATTTGACTTGACAACACAACATGCTGATATTAATCACAGGCTGTGAATAGGGAAATATGGAGGAGGGCAACAGAACGGGGAGAGAGAGTAAATGAAGTGAAAGAAAAACTGTGGAGTGACAAGAAGAAAGAGAGGACAGAGGGAAGAGAGAGAGATGGGGCAACAGAGTGTGAGTGGGGCGGATTTTAGCTGGAGGGATGGAAAAGGCTGTCAAGGTTGCTAAACATGGGGCATGGAGGAAGAGACCAGCACAAGGGGAAGATAGCAAGAACAGAAAGCAGAGGAGATCAGAAGAAGGAAAAAGGACAAAAAAAAGGCATCAAAGAGGCGAGTGAGGAGATAGGGGAGAGAGGGGGAAAGAGGGGGCAAATTGCGCGACTCAGAGGGACAGCGAAAGGCTGTCAAGGTCGCTAAACAAGCAGCAGAGAGGAGGACCTAAAGGGATTGGCTGCAGTGCTGAACAGCAGTGACCTGTTAGTCATGGTCATACACACAAACACACAAACAAGGAGGCTAAAAGAAAAATGAATTTACTGGCAAAACAAAGATGACAGACAAATAAATAATGGCTGAACAGATGGAAAGAGGAAGGAAGAGGAGGGAAAAAAAACACTGAGAAGGCTTTGGCTGAAAGTATGAGTATTGCAGTAGCATTCAAACCTCTTTATGTGAAACAGTAATAATGCCACATAAATGCAAGAGGTAGTTTGGTAGGGGTTCCTAAAAATCTAGTACACATCAACAGCAACTGACTAAAATTAAATGTAATGAGCTTATCTTTTTGTCCTCCAAGCTAAACCAATTTGGGTCAATTCAGTTTGCCTGAGAACCCACCCACCAAAATACTGAACACCATTGGGATACACTGATGATGCATGTTATTTCAGTTTGATTACCTGTAAATCTGTCTGTCTGTCTGTTAAGAGTTCAGAGAGACGAACATGAAGACAAGTCAGAGCTGGATGTGTGTGTCTGTTTGTTAAAATGTCCTGTCTGTGTGTGTGTGTGTGTGTGTGTGTGTGTGTGTGTGTGTGTGTGCGTGCGTGTGTGTGTGTGTGTGTGTGTCGCTCTTTGATTGCCCCAGGGAGCGCAACATGGCATAAAGCAACAGTCACCTGTGCGTTTGAGTTTGTGTGCATATGCCTTAGGGCATACAGAGGTAACAGCTCGGTAACAATATAAGGCACTGAGTTTGGAATAAATTGTCAAACACAACTCAAAGTTACAAACCTGCAACTGACATACACGTCCAGCTGCTGTAGACCTTTCAATTAAACACATGCCACTTGTACCTCTACAGGCGATAGATGTTCCTTACACCTGTAACTTCATGTCGTTTGTGGGTTCATAACAAAGTAGAATTATCACCTTGCAGTTGAATGCCTCTGCCTAACAGTCAAGTTGCAGTTCACCTACATTCAACCACGTTTCCAAAATAATGACAGTGGCGGTGGATGTGAAACAGCAAACAGACGATGGGATACAATTATGTTTTCATACATATTTGCAGAATAACATACCCTTAAAAAAACAGCTTCAGCAAGCCTAAGAACTGCAGAGCTTGCTTCACAATCAGTTGTAACATGGATGTCATGCTTCAAATATCTACTGTATATATGTACATTTGTGGTACTAAATTACATTAAACTCCCTGGAGTGGGCCAGACATGATGCCACAGTGACTTAGAAGTTAGAACATTGACCATTGAATACCACAATCGAATCAGACAATGCTGAAGTCCAAGTGGACATTGTGCTAAATTTGAAGTTATATCCTCTGGGCCCTTGAGGCATCACATTTAAAAGAATTGATTAGGAATAATGGCAAGAACACAGTTTTGAGGGACAATATACAGTAGTTCGAGTGAAGTTAGTTTCTAGTTTTGACACTTTTGACACTTGAACTATATCACACTGAGCCCAACCTCGGCCTATTGACCTCCAATTCTTCCAAATGTGTCCTTAAGTGGACATTTGTGCCCATTTTGAAGGTATCCCCTCCATACCTGAGATATCATGCTTGCAAGAATTGGACTGATGGATTGACTGACAACCTGAAAACATAACACCTCCTGTCAAGGCGGTCACCAGCACAGAAGCAGTAACACAATCAGGGTTTAGACTTAAAATGTCTCCTGTTTCTGTTATCTGGAAGCTGTGCAAGTGTGAAAAACTGTTTCAATAATTGTAGTAACACACCAACTCTACTTAAACGTACAACATGTAGAATCTTTACATTACAATATCTAAATGAATTAAAAATGGACTTAACCTATATTATATATTTTATTGAGTTGAGTACTTACAGTAACTCAAATATTTCCAACAGTTATCAAAGCCAGAGAAATCCATAATTTTATAGTTGTAACAGGACGTGTCTTGTCGTGGCCGCCGCCATGACAGACACAACATGTTTATTGTTGCCGCGGAAACACCAGATGCTACGTCAAACACTGCTACATAAGGAAGCGGTAATTGCAACTGAAAGCTGCCGTTCTGTTGCTGTATGTGCTGCTTTGATAAAAAACGTCATGTAAATTACACTCGGATACATCGTCAGTAAACATATTCTCTTCCTCAGGTCTGTTTCGCCCGTTCGTTTTGACTACAGTCAACTCAGAGTTCGTTTTCATCGGGGTGGGGGGGTGGGAGTAGCAGAGAGAATCACTCCCATGATTCCCCGCCAGCCTCAACGTCATCTTTTTATTGTTTAGATGAGAGCCACCTGGTGGCAAAATTGACATACTATGCGTTTAGATGGCAACAACAATGGCAAATAACTAAAGCCAATTAAAAATACACGCAAAGGCCTCTTAACTATTTTCTTAGTATTCTGTACCTTAAGCCTAAGAAGTTATCAGTTTATATAATTTACTGTAATTGTGTCACAGTGGCAACCTGTGGAATAACTAACCGTTGCCATCTTTTACAATTTTCCTCCATTTTTGCCGTCTTTTACTTCACTTCATACTTTATATTTACTTACTTTACTTTATATGTTTTCACAACAGCATGCAGTGGACTATACATCCGCTCCCCCCCCTGATCTCACTATTCTGTTGGCATTGTCACATTCGTGCAGTGTTGTCTGTCAGGTACTCCTTAAGGAGTTTGGATATGAACATGACTCCACATGAATGCCAATTTCGCTCTATATGCTGCTGATGGAAAACTAGCAGCTGTTTGTTAACTACTAAGTTTGTTAAATGTCATAATGTGACTATTTGTTTGAGATGTATTCTTGATCTGCAGCCTCCTAAACATTGTTAATGTAGTTGTAGATTATTCTAAGTTCTTCTAAAGCTCTTTTAACCAGCAACACTGTATGTTACATTTTAGAAATGCTGTCCTGCAAAATGACTCTTTTTTGATGTTTGGAATATCTTGCTCTTCATTTGAAGCCCATGTAAAAGGGATGAGCAACAACAAAGATAAGATAATAACAAAGAGAGGCTATGTGTCATCTCAGGATTTGCTGTCTTTCTTTTTTTCTGCATTTACAGGGTTTTCAGCAAACAAACACCATGAAATGAACTATGGATGGTCTTAAAGACATCAAAGCAGTTGGGTTCAATGTCTGTAGAACGTGTAATAGACGTAATAAAATGTTAAAAAATAAAAATATTTGAGTGTGACAGCCAAAGTCAAATGAATATAAATAAAGGAGTAGCAGTAACACAGCAGTCGAGTGAGGCGGCTGTCAAACACAGGCAGAGGTACAGTAGAGGCAGTTTGTCCTGGTGATACTGTTGCATTGCTTTAGAAAAGGGGACATTTAAACATGGACTCCACTTCCATATGAACAGTGTTATAGCTGACGCATACTTCCTGAAAGCATGGTAATCATTTCTACTTCCACTCTCAGTTTATGGAAATGTAGTGTCCTTTTTTGTTTGTTACACCCAAATGAGCCTTATTCCATAACAGCACCAGCAGCTCTGAACCAGAAAATGGGCTCATAGCCTTGGAAAATGCGTTTTATTCCAGGCACTGTTCATCTAATTGATTTATTTACACTGAAAAAGCAGTTGCCAATTTCTTCTGAATGTTTCATGTTGTGTCTTCTGCAGTCTGCTCTTTGAGGACTTGGCAGCACTGTCAAGCTTTCTTATCATTCTCCCTGTTGGCAGAATAAATCAAATTGTTACGAAACAGGATTTGGCGTGTGGCTCAGGGATGACCAGAAATAAATGTGTGAGTCTGAGGATGTTTGTTGAAATAAAAAGTGATGAATTGAAATGGAGTTTTATGGATGTATTTTAACATATTTATGACATGGTTTCCCTCATGGCTTCCCTCGCCCTCCCCGTCTTTCTCAGTCTCCATTTGTCACTGCCATGCAAAAACAGATTTAACTGTGACTATCGGAGCATTATCTCTGCAATGCAGACTATTAAACATTGATGTGTTGTTGTTGTAACAGCAGCAATCTGGATCATCCGGGCTGAATGACCCAAAATAAAAACACTTCAGTTTGCGACAACAAGGATTCTCTTATAAACAACTGTTTTGTCTGCAGCAAACAATTAGAGAAAAGCTTTGCTGGGACCCATTTCAGTGCAAAATAATCTTTTTTTCAGGAAGTTATTGTTGTTGTTTTTTAAGACTGTTTTGGAAAGCTAGTTTCTATTAGCACTGCTAAGAAATGCAAAATCCTTAAATCTGTGGATGTGACCAAAAGTTGTAGGACGTACTTAAAGGGATACTTCACCCGTTGAAACATGAATCTGTATTGACATTGGGTCATATACTGTATGTAATTAGAAATGTGAAATCATTTTTGAAGTTGGTGTCTTCTTGACTGAGAAAAGGCAGAAAGTGTTGTTATTGGCTAATGTTGATGAAAGACAACAACTCCCAGAATGCACAGCCCCGCAGGCCACTCCCGCTGAAATAGAGAATTTGTAGAATCTTTACATTACTTTACATTTTAGAAAGTTACTGATACAGCATCATGTCACCTTTATTCTGTGCCATACTGAACTCAGGACTATCCATTTAGTTTTTCTTCCACAGGTGTCCTGGCAGCTCTTGTGGACCACTGAGAAAAGATGAAACTCGACAGACAAATTGAAGTTAAAGAATATGTGTGAATGTCTCTCCATAGTAGAATTAAGGAATTACTGGCTTCCAGGGTGACTAATAGACAGACAGAAAGGTTAGCTTAATTCTGATGAGACTTGTGCCCTCTCTCTCTCTCTCTCCCTCTCTCCTTCTCAATGTGTGTGTGTCAGCAGCTCAGTCAAGCAGGATAATTCAGTTCTCACTCTGCGGATAAGGACTTCTATCCAGCTTTAGTCTGTCACAACATTTGTTCCACATTTAAATTAGACTTCTGCAGTGGGATGATTGCATATAGATTTGTAGAGGAGGGGAGAGAGGGAAAGTGGAATATATGGGAGGACTGAAGGAAAGATCTGGCAAAGGAAAGGGAGAGAGAGGGGAGGAAACATAAGGAAGGAGAGGAGAAAGAGGGGGAACAAAGGAGCAAAGACAGTAAAAAGAAAAAGGAGGGGAGAGAGAAAACACAAAGGAACAGTACTACTTTTCCTGCCAGAAACATTCAGTACAATCAACTGTTGTTGTTCCACTGTCAATCTGGTCCCCACGACAATTGCCCTGGATTCTGACGCATCTCAAACACAACAACACATATCTATTATAAATAGGTTGGAATTCAGACTTAGCATGTAAAACTGCCAACAACTATGCAAATGTTCTCAGAAGAGCCTCACACAATGCACTGTTGCTTCATGCAATCAAAAGAGTCACAACAGCTGCTATATTACAGTTTGCAGAGCTGTTTTTGATTTTCTCCAAATTATCTTAAATGTATCATGAATATTGATCGTTTACATTTTCAGATCACACATTTTGTGGAGATGTCCAGACAAAGTTGAACTTGCTTATTTACTCCAAGTCTGATCAGAAATTTTGATTAATCTGACACTTGAAAATAGATTTTATAGATATTCCCTTTTTCCACAACTTTTTCCACAAACTACTTCATTCAAACTCTGAAAGCAGACATTTCAACAAAATATATTTTTTTACTTTGATTTGAATAAAAAAAGTAACTTTAAGAATGTGACCTCTGACATTGACTTGACATGATCTGTCGCTCATGTTCGTGTGATGAAGCTTCCTCCAACATAAAAGATGCATCTTAATGCAACATAGACTATATACATGTGGACAGCTTACCTCAAACTCCTCTCCCTTTACAAAGATGAAGCCTGTGATGGGCTCGGACATATTGGGCATTTAGAGACAGAGTCGTTGCAGTAGTGATCAGCTGGTGGAGCCGCCGCTAACAAAAACACACTTTTAACTTGCACTTAAAATGGCAAAGAGCCCTCTGGTCGTTACAGTCCACTGCAGGACAGATTCTTGTGCCGCTTTGAAGCAGGAAACTTACAGTTAAGGAAGTTCAAGGACTCTTGTGTTACTCCCAATTTCCACATACACCACGTTTTTATGTCATGTTTCATGTACGTGTCGACATTGTGGAGCTTGTTTTAGAACTCACTTTGTTTTATTATTTCTTTATAGAAAAAAATATCCACTTATGTCCAAAGACGTCATTTGTAGTCCATAAATATCAAGATGCTGAACTTGAAAACTCAGGTAAGTGGAAGTCAAAGCAGCACAATATTAAAACATTTTACCTTGACAGCGATTTATTGACAATACGGAATAATAACTTTTATGTCTGTAACATGCAACCCTTTAGCTACACCAGCTACTGCATCCCTTCAGGGGTTTTACAAGCGGCATTCATTATGAATTTGGATGTAAAACGAAACAAAATCATCGCCAGTCCAGTGGAAGGGGTTTATTTTCTAACCCTCTCTGAGCCCAGGATATAATGCCCAGTTTTGATGGGGAACAAGTTAAAGTACTTTAATCAGCTTTTAAAGTATGTGACACAAACTCCACTAAAAGTAACAGGCTGCTGCTGAAATGTGGTTTACACTACAGAGCTTTAGATAAATGTGTTCTTGTATCAGGAGAAGCACAAAGTGGAAGCTTCCTGTTTCACTGTCGAGCCTATTCCCACTAAATACATTATAGAGCAATTCACTGCTCATTCCAGAGCCAGGAGCAAAACGTGCGCCTATTTATGGGTGTGAGTAACATATTGTAGGTTTTTCCCTTTGTGTGTGTGGGAGTGTGAGGTCTGCAAGCAATGGTAAAGAAAAGTGTGTGTTGGTCTTTACCTTTGATGCTTACCTTTAATAATAGTATATTGCATGGACATGTATTTCAATATGAGTGGGTGTATCTGTGTGCGTGTTGCCAGAGCGTTATCTCCTCATCTATGAGTCTCTTCTTCTGTTGCTCCCTCTCTCCTCCCTCGCTCTCTAACTAATGGTGACAGTTGTTCTTTTTAAAGCAGAGTGGATCAGAATGCAGGCGGGGCAGCTGTTAATTATGGATGGCCTGTTTATCCTCCCAGGAGCACCCAGGGAGGAAAAACATCCATTCTAACTTTGCCAGCTAACGCCTCATCCGTGATAATATGATAGGAGTCCACGCAGTGATTCGGCTAGCTAACACCTCAAAGTAAAAGCCCTCTTAACCTCTGTTCAGCTCACACAGAACCAACAATAACACTAACTCATGTGGAGTACATGTCCTGAAACCACGCAGTGCCTGACACGGATGATTAATATACAACAACTGTTGGACGAAAAAAGAAACAACACTAATGTGGACTGGTCTTATTATTCATCATGGTTTTCATAATAAACAGACGTAGAGATCTGCGTGATTAACACACAGATCCACATACACTACAACGTCTAGGTCACATGTCCTGCTTGTGTCATTCACTATTTCACGGTTTACATACTGTATGTACCTAGGGCTCGATTTTGGCAAAAATCTAAATCAAGATTATTTTGATTGACATTGAGATCACGATTTTGTTGTCATGATTGTAAGAAGACAACATTTTAATTGAAATTGAAACTTGATTAATTCTATAAATAGGGTGATCTGTCCTGTAATTCTGTTATATCATACCCCGATATAAGGCACCATCGATGTCGATGCTGTGAATAACTCGGCCCTGAGGTATGACCTGCATGTATTCATGTCTTGAAGGGTTATCGAAAGTAAACATGGGATGCTTCGTCTTTATTTGCATATGAAGTTGGAAAGTATCCCAGAGGGTCACTGGAGACAAATTTGGAGATGTGGTGATTTGGCAAGGTGTGAACAGCTGTGTATCTTTCTCTCTCGGTCGGCACTGACAAGCAGTTGTCATACAGACATGAGCGAATTAGCTCCACTCGTGTCTCCTCACCTCTCTGATTGTATTCCTTTTTAATGTACACTGCAAGTAACTTCGTCATTATTGCCTTCTTCAGTAACACTTCCTAAGACTTCATATTTAAAAGGCTTAACGGACTAAAATCACGCAGGGAAAAGGAAAGAAGAATGATGCAACCATTTGACCAGAGTGCATTGCAGCGTATACGACAATGGTGGTCTGAACGTGAATTTATATTTGTGAATCTAGTGTGTGTCTTTGTGCAACATACATGATACCAATGAGGTCCACATTACTGCAGGTTCCCTTTAAGTATTGTTACATATTATATGCCATATGGTTCACACTTTACTATATCCCATTGTGTTGTACTGAATCCAATCATGTTTTATTGCATCATTCATATTGTATTGTGTCTAATTGTATCTCATTCTATGGTATCAGTTTTAAGTCATTGAACTGCACTGTATCATGTCATAATTTATTGAACCACATCACATCACATCATATGATATTGTACTGTACCCTATCACAGCATATCATGTTGTAGTTTTTCACGCTCCGTTTACTTTCATATTCTATTGTATGGAATCATATCATGATATATTTTACAGAATCATATCGTATCTAAACCGGGTGTGCGCCATGCTAACCCTGTTTTTATACCTGTCTTATTGTCAGATTACATCTACATGAGTACAGCTCCCACAAAAACCATCAAAGACTGCAAAATGTGTGCACGTTGTTGCAGCATCGGAGCTGAGAAAAAGAAGGAATGTGATACTCTATTGATCTCTGTAGGGAGGAGGTCTCCTCTCTGGTCTGCAGACACTTCAGAGAGCAGGTCACTTTTCTAAAAAACACCACATGAGGCTGCTGGAGATTCAGTGTCTTCTTCTGTGGTGCAAATATCTACTGCTGATTGATGATCTCTCAAAGTTGCAAACAAGTAAAAACTACAGCTACAGTAGCAAAGAGCAGGCAGACGACACGGATCATATACGTATCACACTTCTGTGTCTATCTTCTTATCTCTCTTTCACAACTGTACAGAGTAATGTTTAACTCATCCTTGTGACAGTGTCAATTTGTTTTCACCGTGTTAAAGGCGAATGAGTGCAGCATGTTCTTCACGGCAGTGAAACGGTCACAACATGATGTAAGCTCAAACTTTTCAATATTTACCAAGAAAAAACATTTGGCTGCTGAAAGAGGTGCTGAAAGAGGTCTGGCACACGTAAATAATATTAAACCACAAACACGTACACATGCAAACAACGGTGTTTCCCATAGTTCCATTTGTGTCTGTCTGTTTGATATTTTCTGAAGTTTCTTCATTATCTTGTGAGGGCATCCCCAACGCCCAAAACCACACACACATGCACTATTTTTGGCTGCATGAATATGCAGTTTCACATGCATTAATAGATGAAGATGACTTGTTCTCATAGTCATCAGTGCGTCATTGTTAGACTGAACTTTTATAAATAAGTGATACCCAAAGTAAAGGTCGTCTTCTGAGTGGAGGGAAGTATGTTCAATATAATTCTGCTACTTATGCAGCCAATTGTCTCTGCTGTAAAGTGTAGGTATATTTGCAAGTGAGCAAATAAAATAATATGATCATATTCTATTTAACAGCGAGGTAATTTTAACTGTGGCTGGGACCTTTAAAAAGGGGAAAAGGGTCGCTGAGGTGCTAAAAGCAGATGTCAGAGTGCAGTTAATCCTTTACATTTTATTGGGCTTCAATTTCAGGTGCACACATTATATGAACTTTCATACTGAGTGAGAGTGATATTAACAGGATTTACAGATATTTGATGTGGTGATAATAATATATAGTTATCTTCAAATTCTATGCAGGGAATGGTTTCATTTTCTGTTTTTCGCTGGCTGTAATTGACGCTGAAATTGTCCAACTTTTTTATTGAGAGGATGCATTAGACTGCAGAGAGAGCTACAGTAAAATCCTGAGCTTGCTTTACTATATCTGGCTTGCTGTGTCTGAAAACTGAAGTCTTGTTACTCAGCCCCATTAGTCTAAGAATCAGCCTTTTCCAAAAAAAACAAAACACTTTCTACATGTGGTCCCACACTGAAAAGTCTTCATTTTTTTTTAGATTAATGTGTTTCTCAGAGAGCATCTATCTCACCCTCAAAGCCCCAAACCAATCAGTCAGTCCTCTGATGACTGAGGCTCATTTAGCTCTCCCCCGATTGGCTGTGAAGGGAAGAAAAGAGCCGGGATTGCCCCAGTGGGAGGTTGGGAATAGGAGTTTTTGAAGTTCTTTATGTCTTTCTCCTAATTTCCTCAAAACTCTTTAATGTCTGTCTACATTTAATGTATTAGTGCGTCACTCCTCTAAGTTTGTGTGAAGTCGACTGAGAGTGTAATCAAGAGTGTTCGAGTCAAGCTTGTGTGCATATAGGGACGTTTTTTAATTAGCTGATGCTGCGACACATTGTGGCAATATGTGGTAGACGGAAAAGCAGATGTTTATTGTTTTTAATAGTCTAACGGTGCTGATCTCTTCCAGCGCTGCACACTGAAGAAGTTGCCTACTGTGTCAATAGTCAGAGAGCCATAGAAAAAGAAGTGTGAAGTTTTTGCTTGGGCCCTCAGCTGTGGGGATGAACACTCAACAACTCAGCTTCTCTGTGAGAATTAAGGCAAAAATATGTAATATAGTAACACTATAAGATTTGTATCACAGTGTAGTACCAATAACTATCTGCTGTAAAACTCCACAACAACATTCACAGTTACCTTCCTTCTTAACGACACTAATTCTTTTGAAGCTGCTTGTATTCATCGTCACACATTTCACCCTCATCACACCCACTGCATATGATAGTTCTGTATTTACATCATTTACCCAACATTGTTGAATGTTTCAGTCCACGTCTCCACAACTACGCAATGATTCAGGTAACGTGAGGAGTAAGAGCAAACAATGGAATTCCCCAGCATAACTTTTATGAACTGAATCAGAATCAGAATCAGCTTTATTGGCCAGGTGTGCGTGCGTGTGAGCATACCTGGCCAAAAAAGCTGATTCTGCACGCACGCACGCACGCACGCACGCACGCACGCACGCACGCACGCACGCAGTATTTACATGTTTAAGTTATTGACCCTAAATTAGCTTAAATAATCGTACGCATTCAAAGTGTGTGTTTGGTAAGGTTACCTGAATTTCACAGCAGTTACAGTTCTGACACTCTGTGACTGTTTAGCGTTCATCAGGGTGACAGCCTGGGGGAGAAACTGTTCTCATGTCGGGTTGTTTTGGCGTACAGTGATCTGCAACGCCTACCGGAGGGGAGGAGTTTAAAAAGTTTGTGACCCGGGGGGTGAGGAGTCTGCATTGATTCTACCTGCCCGTTTCCTAAACCCTGGACTGGATGAGGAGCAGGTCGGCACTGATTATTTTTTCTGCAGTCCTGATTGTCTGTTACCGTCTTTAATTCTTGAATTAACATGAAAAGGCAAGACATTGTTTGTAATATCAGAAGCTATTCAGATAGAAGAAGTTTCAGGATTTGGTCAGCAGCAGCTAAACGACTATTTTAGGTTAAAAAAAAAAAAGCTTGACTGTTTTGTCTTTATATTGTAATAAATAGGCTGGGACCTGGGTGCATACATTAGCAGTTACACAAGGGATGAGCTGCAACAACAATAACCTACAATACAGTTCTTACCTTGAAGTGGAAATAATTCAAAATGTGCACATTTCAGCTGCAAGTGGGGCAGAACATTTTCTATCAGGCCTGAAGAAATGAAATGAAATATTAAAAAAGTGAACAGTAACACAATCCTGTTTTAATTGTGTCAGTGGATTTGTTTACTAGAGTCACCATGGCAACATGAAAAGCTTGTCACTACAACATCCAGTGTGGATTGACTGAGAGAGAGAGATGTGGGTCTGCTGGGAATAGATTCATGTGCACAATATCGAGACAGATCTCTATGAGCTTTAAGTTTTTTAATTCCAGAAAGTTTGGAGAATTTAAATTAGAAATCAATGCAGCAGAGGCTAGAATTGTGATTTAAAACTCTAACCAATGAAACTACATCTTTCATTAGAGACTAGAGTTTTGGATAGTATGGCATACTATTAGTCGCTCTGTGACCTCTCTGAATCCATTAAATACTGTATGTACCCAACCCAGGTGGCTAACAGCTGTGCATTCAACATCAGACTTAAGATGTTACCTCTGCAGTAAAAGATGGATGACCCCTGCGTTTGTACTTTTTAATGAAAAACAAACGTTCTTATTTTGTGATATTTACATCTTTTAATGGATATGTCATACAATACAGCCCACATCAATATATGTTGTTTTAAGCTATCTGACTGAAAGCCATCTGATCAGAAACTTCCAGCTCATAGGAAAGCTTCCTGCTTACTAGTGGAAAACTCTTCATTTTAACTAGGGCCCGACAGATATGGGATTTTTGGGGCTGTTACCATCGGCATTGGGGAGAAAACAAATCTGATACCGATATATTGGACGATATCTTTCTTAGATCTAAGTCCAATCTGTACAGATAGATAGATATAGATACCAGTGTTTCCCACACATAGACAATACCTGGCCCAAGTAAATTTATGGCCGCCCATGTATATTTCGACCCTGTTTTTATTTAATTTTTCATTTATTCATAAAATTGCTGCGTGTACGAGAGCGACTCCTCACGGCTCCGAGCAAAACTAAAGCTTCTCATGGCTTCGTTTCAAAAATGTTAATGTACAGCTGCTTGCTGCTGATGCTGTGCTGGACTCATAACAGAATATTGATGGAACTTTTCCAAACGCGAGGCGTAGTCGTGGTGTTTGGGTCTGTGCGCGTGCGTGGATAAATTGAGCAGATTAAAGTTGTTGGTTGCAAAAACAAAATTAGAGGAGAAAAGAAATTTGATATAAATATGAACTTAATATTAAAATATACCCTGAGATAAGAGTAAGAAGAAAAAAAAAACTATGTTGATCCCTCAAATGAAGAACAAATACTTGTGGAAAAGATATATAATAAAGACAAGATGGTCACTCAACTGGAAATAAGATAAGATACGATTTTCCCTTTATTAATCCCACAACGGAGACATTTACAGGAACTACACATGTACATGCATCACCGCTTGACACTCTGGAGAGCGATAATGGTTGTTTTGCTAGTGTAATACAATGCTCAAATGAAATGTTTTTTGACTGGTGAATTAATCTAGTAATATCGGCGTATAACTGCGATAAAATCAGCCAATACAGATAGTCACTGGATAAGATTAATGTCTGGCTCTAGTTTTAACTCTATGAATCAGCACTACAAGAACAGGTTATCATACGTGTGTCAGACATAAGTATTGCTCAAACACTGCAGTCACATCAGTAAGAACACAGAAGAAGAAGAAAATTCAATCACACTAAAAGTCTTGCTCACTTTGTATTCACTTAGGACAAAGTGTAACACTTCAAAAAAGCTCAAAGTTGTTTTACAACATTCTCCACTTGTAAAGGTTTTCTCTTTCTGGGGGAATTGAAGGTTTAACTTGATTATTCTTTTAATTTCACCAAATCAAAGTTTACAGTCAATTTCATTTGTCGTGAATTTTCAATGAGACCAATCCAGTAAACTGCTAAATACTGTTTTGAATGTTCAGTGTGAATGACAAAAACAACTTTAGGACAGGAAGAAACCAGGAAATGCCCACAGGTGTTGTTGGCCAATCACAGTCGAGCACACGGTAGTAAAATCCCCTTAGGCCTGCCCACCACAGACCTACATGCACACACACGGGCTGGTGTGCATAGTGTGTATGTAGGCGTGAGAGGACCCGGGCTGGTGTGCATAGTGTGTATGTAGGCGTGAGAGGACCCGGGCTGGTGTGCATAGTGTGTATGTAGGCGTGAGAGGACCCACACAATCACACACAGACCTTCCTATAGGTTGTGTTGCCATTGTGCCTATGGGAGTAACACCAGTGTAGAGAGGACACTGGGAAGGACTGCAGACACGCACGCACACACACACACACACTTGCACGCACACAACCAGGAACATACTCACACACACGGCTCTCTCTCACATACTCGTACATACACAGGGGAGCAGGATAAAAATACTGTGCTGACAAGTCAATTAATCAGATGTGAAGGTGCTGAGCAGAACAATCCTTTACAAGGCTGGAGTTCAAAAACACAGTGTGTGTGTCTGGTTGTGTGTGTGTCTGGTTGTGTCTGTGTGTCTGTGTGTCTCTATGTGTGCACGTGTGTAGCATGAATGTGATATTGAAGTTTTTGTGCTAAATAACCAGTGTCATGAGCTGTGGATCAGACAATTCCAAAGAAATAAATTCAAGACTGCTTAATTCGTCTTGTATGGTGTTGCTCTATTTTTGACTCCTTTTAATTCTCTATTTTGGTCCCATTTTAAGTTAAAAATAACAATTGAATTTGTGCTCACAAAACACCTCAAATCTTTGTTCTAGGATTCAAGAGTTCCACGGTGTTTTACACTCTTTAATTACAAACACTCATGAAATCAATTGACTTCTGAATATTTACCTCTACTAAGCACTTTGTAAACTTCTGTTTTTAAAGGTGCTATATAAATAAAGTTATTATTATTATTACTACACTGGAATCCAGGAGTGCGCGTGCAAGGCCTGCAGAGCACAAACATGGCAAATGAGTATGTGCACAGTAAGATTGAATAAACACACTAATCTAAGTGATTGTCCTCAGACGATGATTCCGTCTAAATCAGGAGACATTTTCACAGACACTGTTGTAAGAGTGGGAAGCATTCTTTAGGCAAATGTAATGTTGTTTTACCTCAAATGTAATGTTGTTTTACCTCAAATGTAATGTTGTTTTACCTCAAATGTAATGTTGTTTTATGATTTATAGAGCACATTCTGACAGTCAAATTTGATGTTTTAAATTCTTATTCCACATAGGCTAATGATTAACTCTCTATGAAATGAACAACATGATAAACCAAGAAAAAAAAAAACTTAATAAAATGTTTGAAAAGGGCAAAAAAAGATTTTGGAACAGACCAGTTACCTTAATACACACAAAAAACTGTCCCTTGAAAACCCAGTGTGGGTCCTTTACAATCAAAAGAAACATTTCAGAATAGCAGAGTTTTATTTAACACTAATTTATGACTTTATATCTCAGAGGTTATTTAGAGGTTATTTACGTGTTTTCTTATGAATTTCAAAAACATAAATTCTGAGAAATGTAAAAAACTTGCAGTCATACAGTTGAAGGTTGTGTGTTTCTATTGTCTGTAATATACTCAATCAACTCGTGCTAAAACATGTTTGTGCTGACAAGGACGGTTCTTCAATGAAAAAAATCCTCAAAGGTGACAAACCAGAGAAATGGCATTATTAAAATACCATCTGTTGTATTTTAGAAGACTTGTGGAATTCCTGATTAACTTGACAGTATTTGGCCTCAATCAAAAGACAATATTAATGACTTTTTCAAGCCCCCCCCCCCTGACGCCACATTGAGAAAACTGGATCCTACAGGTAGGTCGATAACTTTGTGGAATAAAAAATGCGGCTATAAAACTGGCTCCATAAATCGCAGATGGCCGCTTGGCTCTGTCAGCAGCTCGACTGTGTTGACTTTGGCTTGAAATCAACAGTGTGACTGACTGACTGACTGACAGCTCCTGAGCGCTGCTGAAAGCAGTCAATCAGCTGTGGGTGCTGCAGTAATGACAGGGATGTGTGCACTCCCTGAGGACGAGCTGTCAGGTCAATGGATCACTGCCACTCTGACACACACACACACACACACACACACGATGAAAAACAATACATCGGACTATAAAATATACCGTCATTCTGCCTGTGCACACACACAGTTAAACTCTCAAACACGCAAACACTTCAGTGTTTACAGACGCTTGTCCTTTTCTTCATTATGGATTCTTCCCAGAGGATTGCCATGCACACACAAACACAAATACAAACATGTACTTTCTTTGCATCCACTCAACTGGATTAGAAGTGACGCTGTGTTTCAGTATCAGCATACGGAGGATATCTTCCCATACAGAGAGTTGTCTGGACCACAAACGCAAAGAAGAACCTGAATTTTGCTGCTCGATGGATGCTTCCTAATCCTGTTTGTTCCAGGATATTTGATCTGGCCTGTGTCTCAGGCTGAGCAGCTACATTTTCTCAGCGTTGGTCCCAACACGACAAGAGGGCTAATATGTTTTAAATTGGCCTGAGCCCTGGGGTGAGACTCCACACTCCCTCTGTTTGGGTTCCTGTGTGACAGAAGAACTATTATATTATAATGGAGCTGGATCACAGGATTATTTTTGTCCGCTCAAGTGAGGCAGTGTTTCTCACCGCTGGTTCGGAAAGCAGTATTCAATTCTCTGTAAACTTTCTACACTTATATTTGATCTTTCCAAAATACTAACGAAGGATTTATAATCCAGAAGTCTACCTCAGAACAAAGTCATGAAAACAGTGAAAATCAATGTGCTTTTAATTTCAGGGCCTTTTGTTAGTGTTTTCCTTTGTGCAGATAACTCAAGCATTGTAAGATCAACATTGAAAGCAGTGGAAGTAGAAATACAGCAACAACACCCGAGTTCAAAAGCAGACACATTAGTCTCACCATCAAGATAAGATCTCTTCACAAGACATTTTCAAACACTTTGCAACAGCAACACAAAGAATTTACTCTTAATAGCTTGTATTCATTCTTGAAGACATATTTGCGAATAATTAAGTGATCTACAGTATATAAGGAGTGCCATAAGCTCACATAGCAGGTTCTCCGTATACTATATCCTCGATGCATTGGCCACAGGCTCGACCCCCTGGCCTCCGCTCCTTGATGCATGTCTTCCCCACTTTCTCTCCCCCCCTGGCTCCCTTCAGCTGACCGATCAATAAGGCAAAAAAAAAAAAAGCACAACAAACAATCGTTCCCCACATTAGTAATGGAGACTCACCCTTCTTATTAACCAACAAGTGGATGGCCAAAGTCTGGGCTCATTTTAAGTCCTTCTTAGAGAAGTTAACCAAAGTAGTATCAAAGTAAGAAAAAAAACCCTCCTGCTACACAAGGACCATTATGATAACATCCATTAAGAGATGATGGTTTGATGTTGAGTGAAATGCACTTGCTGCATTATGTTTCATTATCTCTCCCCTCCTCCTGTCCTCCACCGAGCCACAGCTACTCTTTCTTTTTCCTAAACAAACAGCAGACTAACTTTGACTTTGGTTTAGACTTCAGAATCCTTAAAGCTCCTAACTGAGGTCTTCACATATGAACTGTCTCCATACAACCCTCTTCTTGTGTACTTCCTCTTCAAATCTTCCAGTTCTACCTCCAAACGACTTCTCTTTGAGGTCAAATGATGCCAGCTTTGCACTTAAAATGGAGATGATTTTTGTCTCAGTGAAGATAATCATTGTTGGAAGTGTAATTTACATGTTAATGAAATGGTTCAGACAGTTGAGATGGAGTAGACCGAGCAGCAGACAGGTTGTTCTAATGACCTTTCATATCATGCAGGGACATGGTTGTTTACGAACAAACAGAAAGCGGTCAGACTTGTTTACCAATTAAACAGTAGTGACAGATGTGTTTACAATCCACAAACACGGGTGATTTTAATATTCATACCTGGCCTCGACTGAAACCTCAGAACACGCGACTGGGATGCTTATAGAGTGCTGCAAAGAGGAAGAGTGTACTCGGGTTAACTGAGATGAGCTTTTTGTTTTGTCAATTTGTCAATCGGTGAATTTTCAGACGCCTTTCAAATCTTGTTTCATTCATTTCAATTTAAAGTTCAGAGACTGTCCCAGTCAAGTCTGCACATCCTCAAATGTAAGTGGGAGAAGGACTGCTGCATTATTTGACATCTGCTGGTGGACAAACTGTATCACACTCTCATTTTAATCAATGCAACGCAAAGAAACTAAACTAAATAAATGTATTTTTTGACCTTCTTTTAACTTTAAAATATCGTTTACAAATACAGTCGGTGAAATATTCTTGTCAGTAGAGAATTTCTGTTCTGATAAAATGTAAAATGTTTTATTTTGAAATCTTAATTTGTATAAAAAAAGTTACCTCAAAACTGCAAAAAAAAATGTTTTACTGTATATGTCTATTTTCATAAATGAGAAAGTTTTTTAAACACCTGACCCCTCTTTTTGTATTTTTTTTCATAAATGGCACCATGGAAATAAGAAACTTAAAGTTAAACATTACTCTGAAATAAGTAGTAGTGTGATCAGCATTTGTTAAGTATTTTTGTCACCTGGCAGTGTCAACCTTCAAAGATTAGGTTAATCATGTTACAGAGCTTATGCTGTATTAGATCTGAATACTGTGTCTGATTATTCTGTTCATAAAAGAGCAGCCTTATTGGTTCGTAACATTACTCTGTTGAACCTGTCAGACTCATGAGCGATCAGGGTTCTATCAGTGGCACCGCTCTCTCCAGAGACATGACGATGGAAGATTTCTGCAGGACTAATGCCTGCGACTTGTAGATTTTCCCTGATTTATTCCTTTTGTTTTCATCATATCTGCAGTGTAGTTCACTACAGGTGTAGCTGCCTATAGATGGGATTCATAATTTATTTCATGTGTGCAGCTTTTTCTCTGTTGCTGCAGACCAGTGGGGAGTAGAGAGAGAGAGAGAGAGAGAGAGAGAGAGAGAGAGAGAGAGAGAGAGAGAGAGAGAGAGAGAGAGACGTAGAAGAATCATTTAGAGAGAGACAAAGAAGTTAGAAAGAAGAGGAACAGAAGGTAGGGTGTCATATGGATGGAAATAGAGAGAAAGAAAAGTGGAAGAGAGGAGGCAAGAGAGGGAGAAAAGACAAAGAAGAGACCATACAAGAGAACTTAGACCTGGATTTTCCATTTAGACTCACTGATAACAAGCTTTGTGGTCATGTTTCTGGAAGGAGATGTCACATAAATGTTGATAATATAACATCGAAAACAAATTCTACTTAACTAAATGCACCTGCTTTTTTCCTGTTGCTTCAGGCGTTACTTTAAAAAAAAGAATAGTTGCCACACAGTGTAAAACAGAGGAAAAGATCGAGATCAATGCATGAATGTTCGGGTTGATCTGGAAGCAAACACTATTGATCCCAACCTGAGGTGAAGTTTCTCTCTTCCGTTTCAGAGAACCGTAACATGCAGCGGGGAACTTCACATGCATATTCAAACTGTGCATTAGGCCTTTGATTTTGCCTTCATGCACTATCTTCTTCTCGCTCTTGAAAATGTTCCCACGCTGAGTGATCCTCACCACTGTGGGCTACGTTTGCTTTGATGCTGGGAAGGAAATTCATTGTAAATGAATGAACTTTGGACCTAACACTCAACCCGCTGCTTCTGTGTGTTTTCTCATTTAACCGAAGAAGACATCAGCCATGTGGGGAAAAAGTCAAACCTCTGTTAGATCTTACTTATCCTGTGTCAGTAGGAGACACTCCTCTATCATAAATGACCTGTTTTAATTATGCTAACATTTAGCTGTAGTTAACTGTGTTCAGTATGATGGATTAGTCATTTGCCCCAACACATCACACTACATCAGACCTGTTTTATTGTTTTATCTGTTGCAGAGGAATTATTTGAGCTCCAATTCAAAAATTGTGTACCATATAAAAATAGTTTAGGATAAAAGACACAGAGGGTGCACAAAGTAAACTATTAGTAAAGTCTATCAACATATAAAGAGAGACTATGGCCTCAGGGCCGCCTGCAGAAATGGCTGGGCCCCTGAAAGGTCCAGTGAATGGACCCTCCCAGGATATGATTTAAGTCTTACGTCAGTAACATTACAAAAAGAAGTAGGCTGTCATCATTTCATGAAGAGAGGTTTGACATAGGCTTCATTTTACTGAAGCAAAAATTAAAGGTGTTTTTGTGGCTTCAAGATGTAATGATGAGTATTTTGGTGCAAACATAATGTGGTCATTGTTGCTTAAAATTAGAATGGACCACATTTGTTTTGCCAACCTCCATGGGCTCTCCCCATGTGACTGGGTGGCCTTGGGCCTGGTCAACACGTAGGCGGGTATTTTTGAAAACATACATTTTTTTCTGTGCGTTCTGGACTTTCATACACACGCAAACTGCGTTTTAGGTCACTGAACACTCACCTTTGGGAAACTCCTTCCAAGCTGAAGATATTCAGAATCTCTGTTCAAGGAGTTTATGTGTAGACGGGGAAAACTGAGTTTTGGGATTGTAACGTCACTCTGTGCACATTTTATTGCTCTGTTTGGTGTCATTATGCGACGCTGTCACTTTTGTTTAGATTAGTTTAATGCAATGGTAACAAAACTAGTGCTGGTGATAACTGGACTTTTTACATTCTTACACACACAGTTGCTCTCCTACTATGTTCATGAGCAGAGACGCCTGAATGGACAACTTAAATGAAATGTAAATGAAATGTCATTGCAGAGGAATGGCGAGAATATTTTAGCATGTCAATGATGTCCTCGTTTTTGACCTGGCATGCTTATGACAGCCGTAACAGTGCCTTTTGCGTTTTCATGTGGATGAGGATGATTTTAAAAACCGAGAGCGTGTGTGGAAGGGATCATTTTTTAAAACACAGGAGGAAAACCTCTGTTTAAAAAAAAAATACACATCTATGTGTGGACTAGGCCTGAATTGTAATATTTTTTTAAAAGAGAAAGAACAAGAAAACTTTTCACATTCTAAGAGAA
The DNA here is from genome assembly GCA_020745685.1 of Tautogolabrus adspersus. NCBI lineage: Eukaryota > Metazoa > Chordata > Actinopteri > Labriformes > Labridae > Tautogolabrus > Tautogolabrus adspersus. The sequence continues at coordinate 12,546,796 of CM036542.1, read as the reverse complement.
GAGGCTAAGAATGCCAAAATTACAAGAAAACGAGAGAAACTTTACCCTTAAAACCTTTAAAATCACTTCTTCAACAAATGAGCTACCACGAGAAACAAACCTAACTCACTGGTTTTAAACAGGTTTTTGTGTAATTTCAATTTGAATGCATCTAAACCCTGTAGGCCAAGACATGTGCTGTAAAATATCCAACATGTGAGTGTAAAAAGCAAAGTGACCTTTGAACTATAGATTTTACAAAGCTATAAGCGACATACTCACACACACACAGTAAGACAACACAAGGTCATTCTGCACGGCTTCACATGACCTTAAACACCCTCCATGACCCCTCACAGCCACATGAAGAACAGACAGAAGGACGGTATTTATGGGTAATAAAGCTGAGCGTCGTCCAGCTTCACTCAGTAGTCTCCCCCTCAGGGACATTCTGTCTCCAATTCAGCACTGCATTGATCAATACTCTGAATTAACAACTTTAACACGCACTCAAGTGACAATTTCACACAGAAAAAGTACACTGACTATCTTCAATTTAAATGCAAAGACCCCCGTCTCTCTGTCTCAGGCTGTGTGTTTGCTCTGACTAAAGTGTGTTTGTCAGTTGGAGTTGTTATTTTTCTCTGCAGCATACGCCTCAATGGGCTGTCGGTGTTTTTGGATGGAGCTGGGCAAGACAAATTGACAGCTTCAGACACACACACACACACACACGCACACACTTACAAATGTATATATAAAAGTGTGAGTTTCTGCACAGCCACAATGGCTTTATGTGCACGTACAACTCCCAAACCACAGCCACATGAAAACACACACACACACACACGCACACGCACACGCACACGCACACGCAATCATATATTGGCTGACGGACTGAGTGACAGTTTATTTTCAGTACTTAAATGAACAGAAGGAGAGACTTGATGCTCTGAGGCGAAGGAGAGCAGCGTAAGCAGAAGAATATGAGCTGCACTCACCGCCTAAGGGTCGATGGATTCCACATTATACCACACACACACACACACAGACACACACGCGCAAACTGGCCCTTTCTTGTTGCCGTGCACCTGTCTGTCCATGTTGCATTCAATGACCAATCCTGACAGACTTGCTGAGAGAGCAACACAGAGAAACAGAACAAAGGAAAGATATTGATACGTGGTTTTAATGGTGACCCATACGCGTCTTTGACTTCAGTCCTGCAGCAGAACTGTGACAGCCTTCGGAGAGATCTTGAAAGCCACACTGAAATACAGTACGTAATTGGATCTATTGTTATAGAAAATTCCTTTCTCTCAGACAATTAGATGTCAGAACCCTCCTGGATCAAAATGTGAAAAAGAGAAAAAAAAAAACGCAAATGTTTCACAAATCTCCACTCAGCGTGGATCAACAGCGCAGCAAAAAGAGAGACTTTGATCGTAGTGGAGTTTTTCAAAATGAGATAGTTTGGACAGAATCGGCAGCTACCGAAGCAGAAATGTGTTTAATTAGGACGAGAAAGGTCTGAAATATTTTCCATTTTGTGAGCAGGAATTACATGACATAATTTAAAAAAAAAAGAAAGCAGAGAAGAAAAGCCTGGAGAAGAAGAGCTGACTTTGGAGATTTTCCTCCCCAGCAGTCTAACATTACACAGCAAAGGAAGGGGGGGGGGGGGGTTGCAGAGCGAGAAAAGGGAATGAGAAACGTGAGTGGATGTGGATGAGGCATCATCCTCTAACCTTTACCTCCTGTCCATCTTTTTGTCACCTTGTTTGAAGGTTTCTTTAGGCTACATGCCACACACTCTCTCTACTTTGTCTGATCTGCTTCTTTTCTCCTTTTCTCTCTCCGTCCTCTCTTTTTTCATCCCTCCCTCTTATCCTCAGGCTACATATCACATACATTTCCCCTATGTTTCTCCTCTAATGTTCTCCCCCTCTTCCACCTCCCCGCTGCGACCAGATGTCCTCCACTCTCTTGTCCTCCCTCTCTGTTCTCTCTCCACTTTGTCTTGTGAAAGTTGCTTCTTCTTTTCTTCTCTATGAAAGATTTCCTTCTTGCCTCCCTTCCCTTTCTCCACCACTTTTATTGTCTCCTTTCTTTCCTTTTCTTCTTCCCTTTTTCACCGAATCCTTCTCCTTTTGCTGCTGCTGATGTCCTCTACCTTCGGCTCAATTCCTCCTCTTCTCTCAACAACTGTCCCTTCCCTCCTCCCGTCCCCCTCCCAATCCCGGTCCCAGGGCTCATTAAACAATGTCCACATTCACGTGACATCATCTGCAGAGAGATGCCTATAGAGGTGACAGTGTGTGTGTGTAAAAAAGAAAGCATGTATATACATAAGGTCTAATTTTAAAAGACCTCAAGTTTGTTTCATAGTTTTGGAGAGGAAAAACAAGGGTATATAAATGTTTTTCACCAAATTCACATTTACCTCAGACATCACATTCTGGGTGGGTAGCTCAGATGCTGTTATAATGTTGAACAGTGTATTTTTTAAAGGGACAGGGAGAAAATGTTTCAAAGACATCAACATTTGAAACCCATTAAGCTACTGTTAAACAGCTTTCATTGGCATCAAACTAATTCCTATAACATAAAGTTGCCTTGGAAGTTAATTCATAGCTACCATCTAGTAAAACCCTTGTCTTTAACTTTCTAGCTATAGGGTCATATTAGGTTGTAGGAGGCTGAATTGCTTTAAGTAGCTGTTGTCATTATTACCTGTGTTGCTGTATGGCCTTCCTTAAGATTTTCACTATCCATTGTCTTTACAGTTGCTGATCATCCAAGAAGAAGCAACATGATAAAGATTCACCCACCGGAAGCCCAATATTTATGTGACTTACAACCTGGAACATATCAGTACTAGATTGTGACAGGACCATTGATTGGGCGCAGCTGCTGTGAGAATATGGTCAGCATACTGAGGTCTGAGAGAAGAACAGGCACATTTTGGTTTCTCTATACAAACAAAGCATCATGATTCAAAGTAAAACTGAAATGAAAGTGCGAGGGAGGAAAATACAGAGGGGGATAAAGAGATGTATTTTGTTTGGGGAGTTTTTTCAGTTGGTGCTATCAGTGCAGAACAATTGGTATTCACCAGAGTTAAGCACACAAGCTGTTGGTCCAGATACAAGCACCAATCCCTCTGTCACCCCTAACCTGACCAATCACCTCTCAAAGATTTCCAATTTCCTCTTCTCTGTTTCTAATTATTTGTCTGCTATCATTCACACATTAAACGTTCTGTTCCTTCACTTCTCCAACTCTTTAAATGATCTTTCTCTCCATACCTCTTTATTTGGTTTACAGCTATTTCTCCCTCTTTTCTCTCTCTCCGTCTCTTGTGCTTCCTCTCTCTGGATCCTTTGATGTCAGCTCATACCTGCTGTCACATACCACCTGTTCAGTTCTCAGCCAGACAGGACAGGATTTAGCTAAACTAAACTGCAGTGGACAGGACTGGGCTAAACTGGACCAAACTGAACAGATCGAGAAGGCTGGAAAGTAACAGAAGGGAGGATGCAATGGCACACAGGTGAATAGTTTACCTCAACGATGACGACCCAGGTTATCCCCTAAGGTGAGGAATGTTTAATGTGAGGCTTTCTTTTTCATGCAAACAACTTTTTACCAACCTTCACCATCTTTTAGCCTCATACCTTAAAAAATGTTCAAAATGAATGCAACTGGAAAGTGTTTTCATCCTATTTCATTGGTTTCCCGGCAATGTCCAATCATGTCAACTAAAGCATGAACATAGTTAATTTGAGTATGTGAAGAGAATGTCTTCTACATGGTTTCGAGTTTTTGAAAAGATTTGTTTAACTCAACAGTAAAGAAGACCGAACATTTTAAATGATAGAATATGTAAAAATATAAAAATAAAAATAAAAAACCCTTCCAACTTTCCCAATCCTTTATTTTCCCTGCTGGTTCACACTGGTCCCAATACATTGGGATATATAAACCCTCCAACAAGCCCTGAGTCTATTGCAGGGTCTCCTTTGAGTTGGACATGCCCAGTAAACCTCCAATGGGAGGAGGCCAGATGCCATCCCAATTAGATGCCCCAACCTCCTCAACTGAATGTGAACAAGCAGTGCTTCTACTCTAAGCTATGTCGGGATGTCTAAGCTTGTTACACTATCTCTAATGCTAACCCAGCCAACCTGCAAAGGAACTTGTTTCAATAACTTTTATCATGAATAAAAAAATCCCATCACTACCGTAACGTATCAAAAACAGGTGATAGTTGAAACAAAGTTCAATAGGTAAATTAGAAGCTCTGCATTTTTGAAAGCTTTGTCTTATGGGTCAACTCCATCTTAACTATGAGGTTTTGGTTCAATGCCTGCATTACTTCACCAATGCTGCACCATACCATCTGTCAAACAAACAACATCTTACCCTCACACATGATCAAGACCCTGTGATATACAGACTCCCTTGCTTGAGGCAGAAACACATTCCCCGACTTGGTTTAGCAATCCACTTTTTGTCCTCAGATTTGGAGGTGCTAACTCTTACACAGTTTCACACTTGGCTGCAAAAATTCCTGATGTCTGCCGGTAGTCACAGTGTGAATAAGTACACATAACTATATCATCTGCAAAAAGTCAGCCGAATCTGCATTGTTTTGCCGATGTCTGAGGTTTCTCAGTATCTCACAATCAGATGGTGCCATCTCTCCAGCACCCTTGGATAAACTTTAGAAGTGTGCACTTCCTTTGTTCCACTAATTTGAAAAAGGGAGCCACCCACTCAGTCTACCCATTTCACCAGCAATGTCTCAGACCTCAAGGTGACATTGTCTGGTGTGTCAGCAAATGCAGCCGAACATTTCACAGTGTCTCTGTGCGAATCATTTGTACCTTGCCTTGGCCCCTGAGAAACCGCTTGATTACCTGTGGATATATTCAAGGCTTCCTCCAGATCTTCAAACTCATCAAAGAATGTGTTGGTTGAGTACAAGAGTTCCTCAAAGTGCTGTATCCACCACCTCAAGATATCCATATTAAATGGTTATATTGGGCAATTGTTTTCCTCACCCCCAATGACACTATCAGCCGATACCTGCTTTCATCTTTTAAGATGTCTCCAGTTTGCCTTCCTCCCTTAAGACCAATCTAAAGTCCCCCCTCAATTCTAATTCTGCAACCATTAAATCCACAGCCCTACTGGCCACCCAATAGCTGTCTGCTGCTTCCAGTGATCCCTTAGATAACCAAGCCTGGAAGACCTCTTCTTCATCTCAACAGCAACCTTCAGAGCTAGTGTTCCCAAATGGGTTCTTAGTTGTTGCAAAGCAGGCACCAACATCCTTCCGCCATCAACTCATAACAGCTGCCTTCACAACGGAAGCTTTGAACATTATCCACTTGGATGCCCCCTACCTCCCCCAGGATTGATGAGAAATTCTTTCAGAGGTGGGAGCTGACAACCCTCTAGGTCAAGGACCTCGGTCGGATGATCCCTGTTCACCCTCACAAGATTTTAAATCTTGATGTCCAAGATGTACAGTCCCAAATCTGATTATACATCAAGAAATTAGATCAATCTTTGGCCATTGGTGTCCTTAAACTAGGTACACTTCTGAATCACCATGGACACAGCGTTGTTTTTGCCCACCATAAACTCCCCGTAGACACTCAAAGAGGGCCAACTTCTCTGAACTTCTGTTTGGTGCAGAAGCCCAAACAACAGTCACAGTTTTTTTCTTTTCAATTTGATGTAAAAAAAAAGAAGAAGCATAAAAGGTGTTCATTCAGAAGTACATGAGTATTCCCAAACCCATTTGGCACTTCTTATCCCTGGCAACTCAAGAATAGGAGAAAGTTCAAGGGTTTGTGAATGCCATGATACTGCCTGATACTGCAGGCAACACATTTGCATCTGTTGAGGAAATTATCAAGACTTGACTTCACACACTCAGACTCTCATGGACTCAGATGGCTTACGTTGATGAAAGTTTATTCACAAGATGAATACTCGAGGAGACATGAATCAGCATCACACCTCTGGTTCAGTGTAATGCTCAAACATAACTGACGAATCCTTCCAAAGCCTTTGCATATATTGGAAAAGATATTACCATTATCAGGGTCGTGTCATATTGACCCAGCTAGACTAATCTGTGACGTCCAGGAGCTTGGAGCAAACAACAACAAGTTCTCCCAAACATCCTTGAAGATATCAGGACAACCTGTTGAGACTCTCCAGCTGTCCTTGGTCTCTAAACAACACTGAACTGTATCAGGTCTGACTGACATCAGGAACAATGAATTAACATAATGATTTTATACCCCTTTAATGTAGTAATTACAGAAATTCCACCACAGATCCTCCCTGTTTGATCACGAGATCAACACTTAACTACCCAAACTCAAATTATAAATTTAGCCTGGAAGGTCCGCAGATATGTTCTTGCTTACACCATTGAACTCATTCAACATTTTCATTTAATGTCAAAGCAAACAAATCAAGATATTTTTTCAAATCACAGACTAATTACTTTATTAATTATCCTTACAGGTGTCACCCTTCACCTCTAAAGTATCAGATCCAGGAATTCTGCCTCAGGGCCAACACGGGCATAAACTACAAGTCATAGGTTTTGTTAATTAAAACAAACTATAAATCATAGGCTCCCTTGAACACCCAGTGCATTCAGGGAATTCCAGGGCAGAGGTCATAGATCATATACTACCTACAAACAAGAAATCCAAAAACCCATCTCTGAATCATGAAATGGACAAAAAGAAAATCTTGCGCTAACTATCCCATCCTAGATGAACATTAGGCACTTCCACAATGTTCCATAACCTAATTTTAAAGGGTGATTAAGCTTTAATTAAACATACTATTTGTTAAAAAAAACACACCTTAATCATCTTGAATCAAAATACAATTAACCTAGATTTTAAACACAAATACACTCGGAGATATGGTGACATGTTCTACTTCAATTAAAATCAATCAATCAATCAGTTTTAAATCAATTATAACAAACAATCATAACACTTTTCCAGTGGAAACGCAATGTCCAAGATTTTCCTGACGTGCCCGATGGCAATTATTTCTTCACCCGATGTACTTTACGCACAGTGAAAAAGGGGCAAACTACCTTGGAGAGGTTACTAGCACTTCACAAGGCAGTTATTTTCTCCAACGTCGATCCCGATTCCAGTCTTTTTTTTTTTTTTTTTTTTTTTTTTTTTTTTTTTTTTATTAATTACCAATATATAATTTTATTCAAACTACATCATTAATTTATCATCAATTAAAACATAACATTCAGTTAATATTAAATGTGATTGTCAAAAATAGAAACAAACCTAGAAAATCAAATCAATGAAAACCTTGAACCCTAAATGTACCTGTATGTTTAACATGAAACAGGCTCTCTCCCTCCTCCCTGTTGATAACTGCCACACCTATATCAATCTTTATTCATACAGTGAAGCATCATCTTCTTCAATATCAGGGTAACCTGGGGGAACCCACTCTTCACAAATGTAAGGCTTTTGTTCTTGATTAACTGGTTTGACTTCAGTCTCATTATCTCATAGCATAGTCTAACATTAAAAGAACAGCTGAGTTGCCTTTATCTGAATTCAAATTACCTTCTGCGGTTGACACAGCTTTCTCAAGTGTCTGTAATTCAGTATCCACCTCAATGTCAGCTGCTTCATGTGTTTGTATCAATGTTGGTACTAGTAGTTCTCCTTCTTCATGAGGGAAAATACATTCATGCTGTACCAGGATACAATTGATAATTTACTTCCCATTGTGAACACTCTGGAACTCTTTTCAATTGCTGTGTGGTGAAACACCAAAGGAAAGGTGTTTCCTCCAGAGGACATGACGGTGAGTATTTTACAGTGACAGAATTAAAGGTTGTCCGTGTTACCTTAAGCTGTTTTGTATCCACGACCCCCCATGTCCATGTCCCATTTGAATCACGCTCTGGGTAGGCCAGCCGGCAGTTACCCTCTTTACATCGATTTTGAGGACACCTTATATACACAGGATTCACCTCTCTTTTGGCTCTGGAGAGGGGTGAAACAGAATCAAGATTAACAGTCATATCAGGTTCACTTCTATCATTTTTTCTCCAAATGCTTGTCGCAGAGTTTTTCTCTTTAGATTTCATTTTCATCAGAGTGTTACGTCTCACGTCCTTGCTGAACTTAGAGATAGCCATCTGTTGATGCACATCCAGTTTGTCATCAGCTTCACGCACTGCTGAGTGAATACGAGAGCCCTCGTACTCATTGTGAGGCACTCCTGCGCCCCTGCTCTCGATGTCCAGATCAGAATCACCAGAGGTCGTTTTCTCTGCTGGCCAGCAAAGAATAACCCCCAAGACGAGAAGGAGGAGGAGGCTAGCTAGCCCTCCGCCTTTTCTTAAGCTCCTTTTCAAGAGGGAGCTGGTCTGCAGCGGGATGCATGAACCCATTCTGCCTTGCCCTCGACCTTAAGAGCAGTTCGAGTGACCAGTAGCACCTGGAAAGGCCCTTTCCACCTAGGAGAAAGAGAAACTTTGTCCAAGGACTTGATTAATACATAATCTCCACACTGAAAAGGGTGAATCGGTTTATCTGAGGGCTGTGGGAGCCTGCCAGATACCTGCAAATAAAACTTTCTTAGTTGTTCTGTTAAGTGTTTCACATATTCAGACATGAATTCATCAGTCCATAACAGTGTTACTTTGTGGGGGGTTACAGGGGGGGTGACCCCTGTAGACATTGGCCTCCCCATTAGAACTTCATGAGGGCTAAGCCCGATTGTTGTGTTTGGTGTGCTTCGAATGGAAAATAACACCAGTGGGAGAGCATCTGGCCATTTCAAACCTGTGGTCATCATTGTTTTGGTCAGTTTTTCTTTGATCGTAGAGTTCATTCGTTCTACCTGACCAGAGCTCTGAGGGGAGTATGGCACGTGTAACTGCCACTGAAACCCTAGCACTGCTGCAAGACTCTGAGTTATCTTAGCTACGAATGCTGGTCCCCTGTCACTATTGATCCCCAAAGGTACCCCAAATCGCGGTACGATTTCTTTTACCAAACACTTTACAACTGTCTTAGCATCTTCCCTTCTGGTCGGAAACGCTTCAGTCCATTTTGAAAACATATCAGTGATTACAAGCATGTACTTGTAACCCTGACAACTCGGCATATGTACAAAATCTATTTGCATATTTACAAAAGGTCCCGACGGTGGTGGTAAATGATCGTGTTTGATTGAACTGTCCTTTTTTCTTGTCTGCTGACATGTCATGCACCTGTTTATCAGTGTTTGTGATACCTGTGTGATACCTGGTGCAAACCACTGAGATCGAATGACCTCATTAATTCCTCCTTTCCCTACATGTGAAGGACCATGTGCTACCATTGCCAGGACATGTAGGAGCGAACGAGGGCAGACAGGACGACCGTCGGGGTGGAGCCACAAGCCAGACTCCGGATGTGGGGAACAACCCTTACGCACCCATAAATTTTTCTCCGCAGTATCAGCATGGTTTTGCATATCCGCGACATCATTAACGGAGGGCAACGTTATGGGAACAGCTGGTTGAAGGGAGGTACATTGATGTACCATGGAAGTGGAGGAAATGGCTGCTTGTTTTGCTGCAAAATCAGCTCTCGCATTTCCTCGTGAAACAGAATCAGATCCTGAGGTGTGAGCCTCACATTTAACAATAGCAAGCTTTGTTGGTAACAAAATAGCATCAAGCAAATCTTTGATCAATTCGTGATGTTTTACTGGTTTTCCCGACGATGTGAGAAAACCTCTCATTCTCCAGATTTGTGCAAAGTCATGTGCGGCACCGAAAGCATAGCGTGAATCTGTAAATATTGTGACCACTTTGTCCTTGGCTAGGGAACAAGCCCTGATAAGAGCATACAACTCTGCAGCCTGAGCAGAGGTGCCCGCAGGGAGAGCCCTTGCTTCAATAGTTTCCCAATCACTGACCACTGCATAGCCGGCCAGAAGTGTGTTGTCTGATGGACGTGATGCTGAGCCATCAGTGTACAAAATTAGTTCACAATTAGGTATTGGTGTCTGCAATAGGTCTGGTCTGGGGGATGTGCTGGTTTCAATTACCAAATTACAATCATGATCATCTTCAAGCTCTGTGTCTGTAAGGAATGTTGCTATGTTTAGTGGAGGTGAGCGTTTTAGTGTGATGTGAGAACTGGACAAAATTATCGCTTCATAACCTGATCTGCGAGCTGCTGTCATGTGCTGGGTGGCTGAGGTGTTTAGAATGTGTAACACTGAGTGTGGAACATGTACAATACAGTCATTGGCCAGTACAATAGGAGCTGATTTTTCAATCATTGTGGCTACAGCAGCCACGGACCTGACACAACCTGGCATCCCAAGGACTACCGGCCCCAGCTTGGACGAATAATACGCCACTGGACGGTAATGTGATCCATGCTTTTGCACCAAAACACCAGAAGCAAATCCTTCCTTCTCACAAACATGCAGGTGAAACTGCTGTGTGTAGTCCGGCAGCCCCAGCGCGGGAGCTGAGATAAGAGCACTCTTAAGATCTCGGAAGGCTGAGTACATGTTTTCATTCCATTGTACAACAGAGGGTGCAGTGTGTGCTGTGGAAGCCCTCAACACAAAGTCCATTCCAGCATACTCAAAGATCCAATGACGACAGTAATTTGTCATTCCCAGAAAAGATAGCAGTTCTTTCTTGGTCCTCGGAGGAGACATGTTTGCTAGGAGGCTGATTCTCTCAGGGGACAGCAGCCGCTGTCCCTCACGTAACACATGTCCCAGGTATTTAACCTGAGGTTGACAGTACTGCAGTTTGGCCAGAGAAGCTCTGTGACCACACTCAGCCAGTCTTTTCATCAGCAACACAGAGTCAAGTTTGCAGGCCTCCCTTGAAGGTGAAGCAATCAACAAATCATCAGCATACTGCAACAAGGTGCTTCCACCAGATAGTTCCAAATCAAGCAAATCACGCCTGACACAAAGAGCATAAATCCCGGGGGACTCGGAAAAACCCTGAGGGAGCCTGGTCCATGTCAGCTGTCGGCCTTTGTATGTAAACGCAAACAGGTACTGGCTCCCTGGATGCAAAGGAATTGAGAAAAAGGCTGAACTTAAATCAATGACTGTATAGTACTTAGAATCTGCAGGCATTGCAGCCAGAATGGAATTTGCATCTGGCACGACCGGAACTGAAGAAACAACAATGTCATTTATGGCCTGCAGATCTTGGACAAATCTCCAGTCGTCTGGGCGACCTGGTTTTGGGATTGGCAATATAGGAGTGTTGCATGGGCTAGTAGTTTCAACTAACACACCCTGATCCAAAAGGGATTGAACCACAGCATCGATTCCATCAATCGATTTCTGAGGCAGATTGTACTGCCTAATATTTGGTAATCTCGCATTAGCCTTGAGTTTAACAATATGAGGCAGAGCAGAAGTCACAAAACCCACATGATTCTTATGTTTAGCCCACAGAACTGGTGGTACATCAGAAAGTTCTGATGGAGGTCCATATTGGATTGGAGAAGATGACTGCTGTTTTTCGAATGTGCTTAGAGGCGACTGTAGAGGCTCCTTGAGCTGGAGCATAAACATCCCTTCCCCTAGGGTTGTTATGCTCTGGGTGTGTGCGGCTGAAGCACACTGTCTCTGTGTATGGCCTTGTTTTACCATCTCACTCACATGTTTTGACTCATATCCAACTGCTACAGCCAAGATGATATGAGGGGGCACCTCTGTATTTTTAAACAATTTTTGTTGTTCTTCTGTTAGTTTGATTGGTAAAGCACATCCTTGTGGACCTACAAACAGGAATTGCTCACATTCCAGCTGGTGTTGTGTGTTAGTAAATGTATCAGCCATTCTCTTATACTCCTCTGTTGGATTTAAAGCAGCTACACAAAAGCACTGCAGTACAGGCCTCATTACAGACATCAATGATGCACAAGCAGGTGATATTTGAGCAATTTCTTGAATGTGCGCGACATCAAACATGTCAGCTTTGTTGAACCCAGGCAGGTTCCAACCGTACACACAACTGTCAATATCCCGTAAACATTGAACTGCTTGCAAGGCCCTATCATCAGGTATTGTTAAATACAATCCCTCTGGAGTACAGTGAATACTTGCATGCAATTTACACAACAAATCTCTCCCCATCAAATTAAGAGGGCAATTTTCAGATATCAAGAATGAATGTTGCACATCTGAACCTTCCACAACAACATTAGCTTCAGTAGAAACTGGCTCTGAGATTGGAGTCCCGGAAACTCCGACTGTCGTTACATACTCGGATGTGGGAGTACACACATGTTCTTTAGATTGTACTGCAGATATAGTAGCCCCACTATCTACTAAAATTTCAACTTTTGTACCATCAACTTCAATTGGCATTACTGGATTTTCAGAAGGACAAGTGGAAAGTCTAATTTTGATTGCTTGCGTTACTGACTGCGGATCTGATTCTTCTCTTCCATGGCCTCCCTATGCATGATGTGGATAAGCCCCTGGCGGCGGCGGGGGCGGCGGGTATTGCGGTTGCGGCGGGGGCTGGGGAGGGGGTTGCAAGGCAGGACGAGGTTGACCACTATGGTCATTTGGTCCGTACTGCTGTTGATGATAATAATTTGGGTTTTGATATCCCTGTTGTGGGAATCCAGAGCCTCTCGGAGCTCTGCATTCCCTAGCCCAATGGCCAAATCGGCCACAATTTCTGCAGGCTCCTTTCTTCTGCTTATTAAAACCCCTTTTTTGGTTGTGATTTCCTCTGAAATCTGGTTGACCACCCTCTCTAGGTAACTGTTGTTGCAACATTTGTTTGGGGCATTCAGAAGACCTGTTTGAACTGAATAGCTGGTTTCGGTACATACCCATTAACTCTTCAATTGTCTCTTTCCAAGATTTATTATGCCATGAGTTTACCATCATTTTGTAAGTCTTTTCAACACTATCGTTCACATTTTGGAGAAGGGTTGAAATTGCGAGAAACGTTGTGTCTTCCCTTTTAATTCCGGCATGATTATCCCATTCAGCGATGAAATGATTAAGAAAATCAGGTAGAGGTTCCCCTGTTTTCTGCCTGCAATGGATTACTTTTGAAAAGTCACTGCGAGTGCGGGCACATTTCTTTATTGCTTTGTCAGCACTCTCGTTAAGCCACTTTTCCATAGACTCATGCTCGGGCCATTGACCATCCTCCATCTGAGTTGGGAATTCAAAAGTGCTCTCACACATTGGCCATTCACTTTCATACGTGATGCTCAAGATTTGTTGTACATCTGGTATCAAACAGTGATACATGCAACATGTACGTTTGAGCCATGTCAAGAAGGCCTCAGGGCTGGAAATTGGGTTAGGGGCACCTTTTTGTATATCTCTGACTTCTGCAGGGGTCCAAGTTTTACAAATAGGAACATTTCCAACCATAATCTTAGGAGCGTTAAAATTAGCTCCGTCATATCTTTCTGGTGGTTTTACAGATTCCCTCAGTGTTCCTGTCTCTCTGTTTTTAGTGAATCTTTGGTGATGGCTGATTTCTTTCTCTATGCTTTTTGTTTTAACACTTTCAATGTCTTGGTGTTCTAGGCCTCTCTCTCCCTCTCTGTGTAAGACTGCTTCACTTCCTGTAGCTTTTTCTGTCTGTGTGTGTAGCTCCTCCTCTCCGTCAGTTAGTGTGTGTTTTGGATCAGTGTCTCTGTGAATGTCAGTCTGTGCAGTCCTCCCTGGTTCTCTCCGTCCTGCTTTCTCCTTTGCTTCTGTCTCTTTAGCTATGACGGCTGCTATATGTAATATTAGCTCATCTTCGCTGCGTCTAGCTCTGTCCCTCGCTTCTCTATCCTCTTTCTCTGATGCAAGGTTTAGTTTTGGACAGTTAATGGAGTATTGTTGCATTACAGTGTCAGGGAAGGAAATGCCAACTTCTTTTAACAAAATGCACAGCGCTCGTGGAGAAGCTTTGTCTGTTTTCTTTGCCCATTTGTATATTATAGCTCTCGCACTAGCAGGTAAATCTTTCTGATGACGCTGTTTGATATTATCAGACTCTGTTTTTGTCAAACCCAGCTTCTCTCCCATCTTTGTTAGGTGAAAATTTGCCACATGATCAACACTTTGTTCAATGAACTTTTTCAACTCATCAGACAACCATTCACAGCTTTTGCCACTTTCTTCACTCCTCACACGCGCTATCTCAGACCACACTTTCACACACTCGGTCATGTACGAATAATCCCAGCTTGGATTACCGTAAAATGGGTTAACATTTGTAACTGCCAATTTAATCTTTTCTTGATCAAAAGATCCATGATAGGGCCATTCAGACTTTGTCCATCCACACATGAGAGAAGAAAATGGAGAAACGTACTTCCAACCTCTCTCTCTGCCTACAACTCCTGCCGGCATATCAGCAGGGTATACCTGACTGAAATGAGATGTTTTGAGTGTGCTAAAATCATCTCTTGTCTGTGTTTTGGAGTGTGTTCCACCTGAAGGTGGTGTGCTTTTATCTGTGTGAGGATGTTCTATGTGTCTTCGTTTATCTTTACTCTTCACATGTTTGTTTTGAGATTCAGTTTTATTCGCTGTTGTGGACTGATGATTCCCCATCGTGCACCAAACAATTATAGCTTGAATCAAAACCTGCAGCCACAGGCACAAACAATCATACATTCAAAACATTGCACAAACATTTCAACTGCATCTGAGTCTGTTCAGTCTTTTATAATTTATTCCAGCATTGCATATTCAGAATAATGTATCGGTTCTGAGAATCTTGTTGGGTCTGTTTATAACGAACGACTACCATAAGTAATCAGCTCAGTGTGCACACAAATCTTATTGCTCTAAAGTCCCATGACTATAAAAGTCTTACGTCTCGACGGACACAGATTCACATCCTGGTCTTACCTATATCGAAATGAATTCTTAATAATCCACCCCGGGACGTCTCCCCTCGGATATAAGTTCACAGTTTGATCTTATCTGTATCGAGTCACAGCTCAGAAAGCTGGCTCAGACATCCGAAACACCCCCGCAGGATGCTCGACAGCCCAACTCTCACCAATTTGTAAATACAAATACTCAATGATTCTCAATCATTGATATTTTATTTAGTTGCTATAATTTGCAAACATAATTCAACAGCGTGTAGTCAAGTTTACAATAATTTCAGCCGAATTACAGTTTCTTTAGATATCGTCAAACTCAGACATGGCAATAGCAACTAATAAAAATTATTTGCCACTTACCAGTCTTTGTCTGTAGATATCCTGTTCCGTGACGCCAGATTGTTGAGGAAATTATCAAGACTTGACTTCACACACTCAGACTCTCATGGACTCAGATGGCTTACGTTGATGAAAGTTTATTCACAAGATGAATACTCGAGGAGACATGAATCAGCATCACACCTCTGGTTCAGTGTAATGCTCAAACATAACTGACGAATCCTTCCAAAGCCTTTGCATATATTGGAAAAGATATTACCATTATCAGGGTCGTGTCATATTGACCCAGCTAGACTAATCTGTGACGTCCAGGAGCTTGGAGCAAACAACAACAAGTTCTCCCAAACATCCTTGAAGATATCAGGACAACCTGTTGAGACTCTCCAGCTGTCCTTGGTCTCTAAACAACACTGAACTGTATCAGGTCTGACTGACATCAGGAACAATGAATTAACATAATGATTTTATACCCCTTTAATGTAGTAATTACAGAAATTCCACCACAGCATCCACCTGAATCACTGGTCCATTGTGGTTTGTGCTACAGCTTGATTGTTGTGTTGATGTTAGCAATGTTTGAATTTTATTTGAATATTTCTTAGTCTCTCATTGCACTGCCATCTTTATCTGCATGAACAGGTATCCAAGCAAGGGGGAAATTTAGTTCCTTGCCATTGACAATTATTGATTTCAAATTTTCTCACCAGTTGGTTCCTGTACAGTGAGCCAGCACTATCACGATGTTCCAGATCTCAGCCCTGCGCCTTGTGTATCCCAATCAACACATACCATCTAGCTGCTCTTTCTGTACTGAATAGAGCTAAACACTTTAACAAGTTACATTGTCTAGGCTGAAATTCCATTCTTTTTAAATCCAAGAAGGTTTTATTTTCATTATGGCTGTATGTTTCAGATCAGGCATAATTTTTGTGTCATGCTTGGATCTGTCAGATGAAGATTTTCAGGGTTTGGGTTCTCCCAACATGGATTTCTCAAGGAAAATCACAGACATCCTGGATTAAACTTAATCACTGATTCTTTGTAATTGTTATGTGCTACAAAAATACACAAGTGCCAACCTTTGGGGGGGGGGGCTGAAGCGGGATGATCAACTAACAACCACCAGAACTGAATGAAATGGATCAGTAGCACCTGTCAATTAAAACACACTTCCTTTGAAAGCCCACATATTGACCCAATGGAGCACTAATTCACACACTGGCGAAAGTGAGTTTGGCTGTACATAATTTCCATTGATGAAAAATATACTGACTTTGTTTTGTGTTGACCTACGTTTTCTCTTTCTGTTAAATTCATCCAGAAGCTTTTGTGAGGAGCTGTTCCCTCAGGCTATTCCACATGGGCTTAAACATTTGCTTGATTTTCTTCTTTTCAGTCTGGGTTGGCTCTGATCTTTATCATGGTCATTTCACTTCAATTCAGTGAAACTCTTTTCTGTTTTAATCTGTCCGGTCTGACATTGTTCAAATCTGTTCTTTGTGCTTCCGCTCTTTCCCTCTCTCTCTCCTCTTTGATCAGCAGGAATAGGTGAGTTGAAAGGTTAGCTTGTTCTTTGACCATGACTACTCAAAAAGCTCTAACAGAAACACGAGCACTGCTTAAAACCAGAGGAGAGAAACCAGAGGGGATGTGAATGTGTGTGATTGTGCGCGTTAGTTCTCCCAGGTGACAGAGCATGGACGAGAGAGATACTCGTTTGATCCCTGGAACAAAGAGAGAGAGGGGAGGGCAAAGGAGAGAGACAGCAGGAGGTGGAGAGACAGAGAGACAGGAAGAGAGAGAGATGAGAGAGGGAGACATGTAGCTGAGGGTTGGTGGAGTGAGAGACAGGAACGAGAGAGAGAGACAGTGGGTTAGGGGGGGATCAGGCCTCACGAGAACAGAGCTTTGTTGAAGGGGGTTTGAAGATCATGAGCGGCTTTGTAAGAAGGAGAAATGTTGTGTCCAAAAACTGCTCAGTGCACACTCTGATTATAATAACGGCGAGCTGCGCTGTTACTGTTGCATGAAACTAAGCAAAAGACAAAAAAGATTTTTTTTAAAAGCTCCCCTTAAACAGAATAGAGCTCTGTCGATATATTTGTTTAGATTTGAAGATATCTGTCTCTGCCTACGTCCTAACACAACCAAAGTGAATTGAATTTTCATTGAGATTATCCCAGTATACTGATCAATTATAATTAAACATTAACAAAAGAATGTCTTGATACTGGATATAAACACATCTCTCTGTGGATAGTTTTGAATTGAAGAAATGTTTTAATTAAAAAATGGCGATAAGCAAATGTGTTGATACCAACATCATCCTTTTAATTGCTAGCTTTCACCGTAGACATATTATTCCCAAAATATGAGTGGTTTTTAAAATGTATTTTGAATGCTTAAAAAACATCACAGATCCATCAACAAAGGAAAAACAACATAATGCCCCAATATACATTTTCTTTTATCAAAATGCAACACTTGCATTACTCTCTACTAATATATTCACTTTTAACAACCAAAGTTTCATTAACACTGGTGTTAAATAACACTTGTGTTAAATACAGTAAGTCAACACTTGAATGAAGGAGACAGAACAAGTTTACTTTTAAATATTGGACCAAATATTCAGTGTGTCTCTTACCTTAAGATCTTCATCTCCCTTTATAGAACTATAGAACTGTACACTTTGTCTCTCGCTCTCTCTTTTTTTTGTATTAGGTTTTATTGAGTTTTACCAGTGCATTAGTGTTGAATTGTTTCCTTTATCTTTGTATGATTTTTGTATTTGATTCATTTTGAGTCAGTGTGATGGCAATAGGAAATGTGTTCTTTAAATGTGTCTGAATAATCCCATAAGGGATGGGCCGTTTGAGGCCAGAAAAGATTCATTCATTTATTCATACTTTGAATGTAATGCAACAGCAATCCCTTAAGACATTTATTACATTTTTTTGCATATGACCAGCATTTTCAGGAGCAAATATATTGAAAGGGATGTTTCAAAACCTGGGGGGAAAAAACTCTTTAAACAGGCCCTTTTACACGAGAGATTTCAATTTCAAATAATGTATCTGTGGATCACTCAACAATTATTTTTTGCAACAGGACAGTTTCATCATCAGTAATGCTTTATGCCCGGAACACCTTACCCATGCAATCAGCCCCTGAAAACAGCCTACACCACCATCGGAGCATTTTACTGATGTGGGAGAAAAAAAATGCAAAGGAAATCATTTTACAGCCAGTACGGTCATCAGGAGTCCTGATCAGCAGGTACTGTAGTGGAGGGGGTTTTGACGTGCTGAAACAACTAAAAAAAGAGGGCAGGTGGAGGAGGGGAAGTGCTGGGATAAAAGAGTAGAGGTCATAGCCTTGAACAATGTGTTGTATGATTTAGCTGGTTATTTTTGATAGCCCTGACAAGCTTGTAAACTCAAAGGGAACAGTGTTTACAAAAAAATATTTCATTTGAGGATGAATAGAGTGTGTGATGTTTCTAATCCAATCAAAATCGAATCTGGTGTTGTTCCTACTTTAGATCTATGCAATCCAAGGCTACAGCATACATTATACTATGACTGGATCACCTTCATGCACATATGCACACCATATTATTATGTACACGGTAAACCAGCCCCCTCAGACTCCCTCTCCTTCAAACCCCCCATTTTTTCACCTCCAACAAAGACATCCACAGAGTGTTAGAGTGCAGTTTATTCAAATGGTCGACATGTTGGCAAAAAAATCTTTTCCTGTCCGTGCTGGTATTTTGAGGGTATTTAAGGGGTTTCTTGAATTTAAACAGTAGACATTCTTTAATTTACAGGAATTAAATGAAAGATTATGTGATCTTGAAATGTCCTCAGCACAACATTTAGAATTAAATTCTCATTGGTATGTGTTCAGATGCCCTTCAGGAATGCATTTAACTGCTGGAACAGAAGTTTGTACATTGTGATGCTAATATTGAGTCTACTGTATTTACATGGGAAACTATGCATGTACTTAGACAAGACAAGGATAAATAACAGTTTAATATAATAGGCACTGTTACAGAAAATCTTTATAAAGTGTTGATGCATACAGTATGAGTGATCACTAATACATCCCCCATCATGCCTCTCTTCTCCTGCCTCCATATTGTAAAAGGCTTTCATCAAAAGTGCTTTCAAAATACCGGGAACACTGTAACTGTACATCTTCCATATGGATGTGCCCAGTGGGAATAAAAGCAAAGATAAAATAGCATCTTTTTTTTTATATATAAAAGCCAGTTTAATGCAGAGCGACTATCAACCCCATCCCCCCCACACACACACACAAACCCCACCACCCACATCCACCTTTTTATTCTCTTCCTCTCACAGAGACTGTTATTATGATCCTCCAAACATGCCCAGGAGACATGTGAGTCACTCACACAAGTTATTAATTTCATCTGAGTGTTTGGGTATGATGAGGCACAACGCTAAAAATAGAAATATGTCTGATCAAAGACCATCAGAAATGAAATAGGTTTCTGCATTGTACAGCCACGGAGGTGAAGCAGTACTTAAAGATGATGCTGGGAATTATGACAAATGAAACGGCCTCACTATGTTAAAAGATTTCATTAAAAAAAAAAAAAAAACAGACTACAAGAGTGTGTTTCCTTTGGTATGACTTCAAATGTTTAGTTCACAGTGATGGGAATATCGACTAACTGCTGATTTCAATTATTTTTTGTCCTATTCTAATTGTGTAGCTTGTTCACCTCTGCACAAATTACACCCACAGTTATTAAGCTCTTCTCACCTCATTTAGTAACTAATCTAGTCAGCACATGTACAGGTACATGAGCAGAAGAGAAACTATAGAATTTGTAAAGTGAATAGATATGTGTAGTTTATTTTCTGAGCTTATCATTTTTTATTAAATAGCTAAATAAATAAAAAAACATTGAGAATTGTGCAGATTGATCTCAAACTCCTCCAGTCGGCGTGTCTTTGGGCAGGATACCGATCCCAAACGGCTCCCAAAGGCCGTGCAACGAGAAGACGTGCAAGCAAGAGGATGGGGTGAATGGCTTTTATTGATCAGGGGACTAAAGGTTTGGTCCATTCTGATGTGTGGCCCAGATGATCTTGTGTAATGGGAGGTGTTTGTAGATTCAGTCTTCATCCTCCTGGGCCACTTACTCACCTGATATGTCCAGATACTATCAATCATGCTTCATCTAGAATCTCCCAGCTGCTGTTCATTTGATAAGGTTATGTGAGCTTTGGGTGATGTTTGTACTGCGTTTTGCAGAATGTTGATTAAGAGAGAAATGATTCACCTGTGGAAGATCCTGTTCACTGCTGTTTCTTGTGCTGATAATAAGAACCATTTAAACTTACCTCCTGTGCCTCCCTAGCATCTTATTCTCCTGTCACCTTTCAACACCTGACTAATACGTGAATATGACCAACATGTCAATCAGTCAGTAAACTTACACACAACTATTTCCATTCAGTAGAAAACAATAACACATGCTATTTTAGTATCTGTTGACCTTGAAGGAAATATAAAACTTAAGATATTTCACGTTTGCCCCCCCCTCCCCATTCCCCCGTTGGCCTGAGCACGGTTACCTCTTGTACATAACGTTGTAATGCAACACATGCATGGCTTTAAATGATCTTGAAGCATGATTAGTTTACAAGACAGGCCTACTCGGAAATACAAAACAAACAAAATTTAGAAGGGACGGGTGGTCAAGTATGCGTCTGCACATCGGAGAACAACACAGAGAACATGACGGCTACTTTACTGCCTTTGTGGTCATTTTAGTCAGACAGCCAAAACACTGCGGGATTTCTCAATAATGGAGATGGCGATTGATGATACTTCATGTCCATGTTGTGCTCGGCATGAGCAACTGTACCGTGCCGAAGCACACCTCTTCCAACCGTGCCAGGGCCAAGGAAGTGTACCGTGCTTGAGCATGAAACAGAGAACTCACACTAGTCAAACAAACTGGACTTTGAGGGTAAAGCGTGCATGGCATGCAGGCATGGTACGGATTGCCTAGTGTGAGTGCACCCTCAGAGTACTTGTCAGCATGAAACTAGTAATTTGGTTTCTACCACTGGCTAAAGATACCTTTAATTTAGCTTGAGGATTTGGTGTTAATAATATTCCTACTCGTGCTGAACAGCCTACCCTTTACAACAAATGCAAATTTAACTCTAATTATGTGTTGAATAGGTGAATAGGGACAGAAACTGTTCTGCTAATTTACTTCTGGCCTCTCTCTCTGTAATTTCTCGTTCAGAGGTTGAACTAGACAGTGTTGAATCTGAGCTGATACCCCCCGCCCCCCCGCCCTCCTCCTCCTCCTCCTCCTCTCTCTGTCAGACAGGAGCAGTAGAGAGTGCTGACTATGAGCTGGTAGCATGGTGAGTCAGCCAGCAGCTTTACATTTAACACATGCCAACGCTAGCAGGACTGAAAAGGAGCGTGGTGGGGGTGCTTCTCTCCCTCTGTCTTCGTGTCAGACTGTGGCTCATTTCCTGCTTCTCTCTATT
>CM036542.1:12360000-12522500 GCA_020745685.1 Tautogolabrus adspersus | reverse complement strand
TAGTTCGCTTGTAGCATAACGTTAGCTTTTTACTTCTGTCGGCTGCATTAACGCTTCAAACTTCATAAAAGTGGTGTTCATTTGTAAAGATTATCCTGCTGAACAAAACACCTACGCATCAGAAACGTGTGTTAGCCACAGAGCTTATTTTCTGCAATGATCCAAAATCCAATGCAAAAATCCCATAGGTGAATTCTCAATAGACCCCATGGCGATGATAATTCCCAGTTGGCCTACAAAAATACATCATTTGGTTTGTTTTCTATAGCAGACCACTATTAAGAACAGACAATTACAGGGGACTGGTCTATTAAATGTAATCATATCAAACACATGTCCATTCGATTAAACACCAGCCTGATTACTCAGAGAATAAACGATAAAAGTGACTAAATCAGTGGAGAAAAAGAAACTGCTGGGTGACAGAGAAATAGACAAAAATAAAGAAGGAAAATACAGTAACCAGTAAACAGAACCTGGTACAGGATGCTATGTGTTTAAAGATGGGTCAATGCAAAAGAAAATGTTAACAGACTTTAACAGTGACTTGTGGGGACCAGTTCTCACTTCATCGTTAGTGGGAATGTATTATTTAAAGTGAGTCATAAAAGCTAGGTCGACCGATTTTAGGATGGCAACAGAGGTTGAAGTAGTCCCATGAGTCTGAGGGACTTTTTTTTTCTAGGGAAAGGAATAAAAAATCCTTTCAAAATCAACAAAATCATTTCTGAGTGGATCATTTGTGTCAAATTGTTGAATTATTTTGTACAGCAGCTGTGTAACAAGCCAGATTTTGAAAAGCAGAGTTACCATACATAATATTCTTTCAATTGTGTTTAAAAAATAAACCTGAACAGGATATTGAACAATGGAGAAAATATTTGAACAAGCTTAAATAAACAACATTCAAGAAATGTTGCTGAGACATGCATTAAGGCTCCCATATGGCAAAAGACCTGATGAAGACCTTTACTTATGGACTGCAGGGTTGATTAGAGTTGACTTGAACAGAAGAATAGATTTGATTTCATAAGCTGCTGTAGAAATCGCTGCATCAGCCCTACAGTGGCCATATGGTTTGTTTTGGGAGGATGGAACTGGCAGCCATGATGCTCTTATTCTCTCAGTAAAGTTACGGTTTAAGGAGTTTTTACACAGTGTGCCTAAGATCTGAAACAATCCAATGTGGGGGTTTTTCTCCTCAGAGAAGGCTTCCATCAATTGTTGCCCTGAAAAGAGAACAATGAGATCGAAGAGCACCAAAAGATGTATATATTGTGTATGAAAATTGGACTCTCATAAATGCAGAATCCTGCACCAAAAAAAACCCCTCATGGGTCGCACTCAAAGCTTCTTATCTGACCATATATTATGTTATAGCATACAGATCCAATATGGTGGCTGTCAAATTCAACAAGGTTGGCTGATTTTTCTGCGAATTATTCCAAATGATTAATGGTCTTATTACGAAAGCGGCCCCTCCCTCCTCCCTCAAACGCTCACAAGAGAGATACAAGTGTATGATTACAGGGCTGGAAATGAGAGGAAAGAGGAGCAGAGCAGAAAATAGAGGAAGACAGTGGATGGAACACCAGGAGAGTGATCTTACAGTAGATGTTGACATCGGTGCATAGTTACACTGATTGATGATTTTTTCTCTCAGCATCTCCGGAGGCTTTTAATTTGAACACAAACTAAAACAGAAGAAATCTTTTCTCCCCAAATGAAACAAAATACGAATGAACGATTGTTTGGTTAAACACATGTTGCACAAAGATTTGACAAAATAAAGGATAGGAACATCATAAAGAATATTATTGTCAAATTAGCATTGATAACAACCCTTGCATACACACAGTTTAGTCTTTGTTTTGGTAGCTGAGGTGAATAACTTAGCACTACAACAATAGATTATTTAAAAAAGAAATTCTAACAATTCCCTGAGCGGTGTGAGACATCTGAAAGCTTTTTATTCCTTCAAGTGGAAACAGCAATCATTGCTGTAGAGAGAGTGAGGAACGACATGCGGGAAAGGAGCCACAGGTCGGACTCGAACCCGGGTCCGCCCGCTTTGAGGACTACAGCCTCTGCACATAGGTTGCGTGAGCTGCCAGGCCGCCGATGCCCCTTCTTTCTGTGTGTGTGTGTGCATGTGTTTGGGTCTGCTAAGTAACCAAACACGACATGGTGTCAAAACAGCTGTACCGTTTGCAATAAAGAAATTGTGCTTGATTTTTTTTTTTTGAAGTAAAAAATGAAATAAAATAAAAAAATAATAATCCTCTGCAGGTTTGTCATCTACTCTCTGTGTTTCAGTGATCCAAAGTAACATGGTGCTTATTGTGCGCACCAAAATGAAGCAGTTCATTCCGGGTAAATTAACATCTGTTCCCCCTGTTTGCATGACGTTATTTGGCATTTTCATGGTTTGCTTAACACCAACTTCCTTGTAATTGGTTTGATTTCCTACTAGCAGATGCAATAAGTGCTGATGGAGGTAATTCTCTACCACTGAGTGTGTGGACTCTGTTATTTGCAGAACAATTGATATGCATTATCGTGTTATCTGGATATCATTTGTGGTGGATAATTTTGGATTGTAATTGCAGTTATTTAGCAGAGTAGTGATCACTGCTGTTAAATAGCAGTTATACTGCACTGCTATTACACTTTAAATATAGCCTCACAGGTTTATGATCAGACCTGCTCGTGTGTCATCTTCTAGTTTTAAACCCACTTTGTTTAATTTGATTTCACCTTTGTTATTTAGTCGGGCATACTAAATGAAATAATCTTAAATTGTTGCATAAAGTGCCCTTGCTTTGGGTTGTGTACGCGTTATCTGTTAACACAAGTGCAGAGTGTTGAGGGAGAAACCACACTGCTGCAGTGCTGAACAGATGCACAGAAGACAGGCGTCAGCAGAGCAGAGCAGCAGACTCACCAGGACAAGAAAAAGTGAAGAAGTGGCCTCACTAATGCTGGATTAGAAACCTAAATAATTAGACCAACAACACAAAGTGCACAAACAAGCAACTCTCTGTTTATCTGAACCACTGCAGCAGTGCACAGAGGGAAGGACTGAAACAACCTCACATCCTTTGTGCTCGTAGTTAAATGGGACTAAGTATCCGGATATAGAAACAGCACTGTAAGTGACAAATATACTGTATTTTGTATTGAGCACTTGCAATTAATCCCAGTCATTTGTCCTACAGTGAATCACAAAGAAGGGAGGAGAATAACTCATAAAGGCCAAAGTCATTGCCTCAAGTACAGTTCCCCCCCCCCCCCAAGCTGAGGAGTGAAAAAACTGCTGCTTACGTCACTCAAGCAGTACTGCAGATTCACTCTCCAAAAGTGACAGAGTGTGACGAAGAGGATGTCTCAAAATGATTAAAACATGTGACACTGAAAGCTTTCAGGAAATAAAACCGTTCAGAAAATAATTGTATTGTACTGTTGCAGATTTCATCCGAGGTTCAGCTAACATTATGCACAAAAAAATCATTCTATGAACTGTTAATGCTTCGAAAGCACTTTTGTTAACCAACAGTTCTGACAACCACAGCACAGCATCAGCACGGGCAACAGATGTGTATAGATGCCTACAGATGTTGCATTCGTGGGCAGATATCCGTTCATAAGGAATAATGCTATCGCCTCACCGTATTTAGATTCTAAATTTGAAACCAAAAAAGGTGAAGTAAGTGAAACGAAGGAATATCGTAGGTTCCAAGGAGGAACAATTGGATGGTGTTGGGGTTACAAAGGGATGCTGACACAGACACAGAGAGGGAGATAAAAAAGGAGTGAGGTGAGACAGAATGGAGAAGTAGACTGTTGTGATTAGAAAGGTGTGATGCAAGAAGCAGGATGAGTCACTAATTACTTTTTTTCAGCTTCAAAATTCCAATGTCTCACTGTGACCTTAATAAACAGACGATACACACACACACACACACACACACGGACTCACACATAAACCCAGGTCTGTGACTGTGTGCACACCCGTTCAGTCACACAACCACAGCTACACCCAAA
The DNA here is from genome assembly GCA_020745685.1 of Tautogolabrus adspersus. NCBI lineage: Eukaryota > Metazoa > Chordata > Actinopteri > Labriformes > Labridae > Tautogolabrus > Tautogolabrus adspersus. Next base: position 12,518,456 of record CM036542.1, on the reverse strand, counting down.
CACTCACACACACACAATGTGATGAAAGTGTTACCTCAGCATTTTCCAGCTAAATGTACTCATTAGCCTAGTTGCACATGGCTGCCTGGGAAAACAACAAAGTCAGCTGCAGAAAGCAGAAAGCATTCATCTAAGAGGCTGTCAGAGCAGCAGACACAGAGCAGAGGTCTCAGCAACACCACTAACTCAGGGCTGCATTATTCTATCCGACACCGACTCTGATTAGATGCTAATATGTGATTATTCGAGCAGTTTTTAACTTTATCTCACAAGCTGGCCTGAACAAGAGTCGTCATAGAGAATGCTTAAGACTAACTGCTGTCTATCATACAAGGCAAACCTTGTTAGAACCACAACCTGAACAGAGTAAATAGAAACCTTTCCCCATGGTAAATGCAAAGAGACACTGTTCAGATAAAAAGGCTGCAAGACAGAGTCAAGATAAAGTCAGATATGGGGTTTAGTACGTCATCTTTCTGAGCACCTGTTGCTTCAGGCTGAAGTTTGAAAATGCACCAGAACAACAAGACAGATGTGAGTTTATCATTCGAAACAGATTAGTATTGTTCATGTGTGAGTTATGGGAATTAAAGCTCCTGTTTTAAAACAGTGGATTTCTCATAGTTAAAAACTGCAGTTCTTTACTTATTCATGAAACCATCAGAGTACTTCAGGGTCACAGGAGCTGAGACATGTTGGGTATACAGGGCGCAGCCTCGTCAGCTTATCAGAGACTCAGCACATAAACACACAGCCCTTCCAACCTTCAGACAATTGTCGCCTACACAATGCCGGTTCCCCCACGGTTATGCTTCGTTTGAAATGTGTAAAGCACATAGGCTGAATGGTTTGAGGAAGTCGTTCCGCCCCTGATCCACCATCAGAGTTAGTAACACAGAGGTGTGAGCCAGCAGGGCAGAACAGCGCTGTGTGTATGGCTTGTCTCAGTGTGTGTGTATATGTGAAGGTCCCGCTGTGTGTTTAAATGCTGTGCCTCTCGAACTTCTGCAAAGCAGTAACACAAAGTATAATCAGACATTGGGACACCATCATAACACCGTTGAAGATGCAGTGTGTTAGTGCAGAGGCGTAGTGACGGCGGGACTTTGTTACTGCGCTGTCGCAGAATGGAGAAGTTAAATTTACCTGACCTGAGGTCAGGTAAATTTAGAGAGCAAGGACACGAGTAGGATACACGAACAGTTAGTGTGAGGAAAACTGATCAAACACCCTACATTTTTAATCAAACCTGTCTTTAATGTCTGTAGAGCTTTGGAGGAAAAGAAATGTGTGCCACAGTCAGATTTTTGTCAACTTTTTTGCAGGTTTTAGCTTTGAGATGAGCAAATGTCTTCTCTCTAATTTCTCCAATCAGAAACAACCAGCTACATGGCAGACTTCCCTGCTTCAGGGTAAGTACTCAAACACTGGGGATTTTTGTCAATCTAAAAAGGAAAAACTAAAAACTGTTTTTAACACTCATCAGAGTACAAAAGGGCCTTTTCTGTGGCATTGAAGGCAAAGTGACCCATCCGATTCAAAGGCTGAGCTTCTGGCAGAGTCCTCTGGGCCAGAGGCGCTCACGAGCATTTCTGGTTGCTTTTGTACATGTTCCAGTCTCATTCAAAGCCTCAGGAGTCATGAGGCTTATGGTTTCAAGGGGATATGGGGGGCACTGAGGGGCACACACAGACACAAGGGAGACTATTTCATTTAGCTTAAATATGAGTCACTGTGATCAATCAAATGTTGACCACAATTGAACCAATCTTATTCCAGCAACCTTAATGCACATGCATATACAGTTTATTTCTGGTCATATTGTCATTTATTTGTGTATTTGCTAATTACATAAGTTAACCTTTAGATTCTTACTTTTGTTTCTGACTCTTCAAGTTCTGTATATCTTCTTTATTCCCCAGTCTGTGGACACAGGCCTTAATGTGACACTCAGTACACGTGTTTGTATAGAAGGCCTCTTCTCTGGTCTATTGGATGTGTAGTAAACACAAGGACATGTTGTTTTGAAATGACACGCTGGCTAGAACTTTTTTTCTCAGTTCCATAAAGTAAAAAAAAGAATTCTACGGTTGTAATCAGACCTGAATCTCACCGTGGCCCTAGAGAATCAAATTGAATCGTCTTGTAGAGGAGAGATGCATACGAGGTGCAATTGACTGCAATTTTATCTTAATTGCGATGAGAGCCTTGGCAATAAACACATCGCAAACATCTACATTTAACGCAATAAATAAAAAAAAAGGTTTAGTGTAGTCAGGTAATGGTTTCTCACTCAGCATATGTACATTTTACCAGTTGTAAGGAGCTCTGTGTGTGAATGGCCATGCTTTTACACCCTTTAGCTGCAGTCAGATGAAGCTAAAGCTAACTACCAGCTAATCTCTGATTTTTTTTTAATCTATTTTGGATCTGGAAAGAACTTTTTGCAAACAGGTTTTCTGAAGAACAAGAAGAACAGACAGACCTAGAAACTGTGAGTTATTGCTAATATACACTTTTTAATTTTATGTTTTTATCGCAATTCATATCGTCATCGCAATATTGAATTATATTATCGCACATTGCATAATTTTCTCATATTGTGCAGATGTATTGCATCCCCCTACTATTTGTTTTTGTTTTTTTTACTCACTGGAAATTAAATAAGATTCTATCTATTTAGAAAAAATCACTGAAGCAGAAACTGCTCAAGCTGCATCTTGAACTGCAAACTCTCTCTGAACAGTTTACGGCTGAACTCAGAAAGACTGAAAAGAGAATATGCACACCACTTTTTACATGAAGTCAAAATGGGTAAAAAAAACGTAAGCTTCCAACTAATCTCTGCCCAAAATATGAATATGATACCGAAACTATAAATATGATTAACTACTGTTGTGTTGTTTATTATTGTAGGACATTTGAGTATATGATTCTAAATATTCCCAAACACAGACTCAACTGGCTGTTGGTATAGTCAGGTCCCAGGTGTGTAAAATAATTGAGGCAGATAGGTTAGAGTCATTATTTATATTCACTATTGGACAACACTGATATATGAAAGGTGCATTTACATATATTACAACCAGGGATCATTAGCGTGAAAGAAATGCTGGATGAATATTTCATACTTAGAATAGTTCCTACTGCCTGTGGATCAAAAACATCTTCATCTTAACAGTACGTGTATTTGTTTAAGTAGTTGTTGAGCCTAATGTACTTTTCTGTTGTTAATGTATAAATGAGTCTGTGTGAGATCCATTTTCACTCTCAGTGTGATGTGATTTAAAGGTAAATGCTTTAGCATCATGACTGAGAAATACATTCATTTGGATTATTATTATTGAGGAGAACAGTGGATTAATTGAGACCCAGTGGTGGGGTGATAATTGAGGAGTTCAATTTATACATATTCATTACTCCATAATGTGCTGTATACATAATCTGTGAGAGCTGAGCTGGAGATGCAAACAAGCTCCCAGTGAAACGTTTTAATTGGCCTGTTCCATTTCCATTTCAATAAGACGTCCCCCTCCTCTCCTCTTCTCCTCCCCTCCTCTCACTCTTTTGTCCCCTCCACTCCTCTCAAGCTGTCCTGTCTGATATTTGACACGTTGGCTCGCTCTCCTCTTCCTGCTAATGGATCGGTTAACTCCATAATTTTGTTGCTGTATGTGCAGAGATGAAGACGAGTGCATGCGAATGTGTGAGTTTGTGTGCGGCTGGTTGCAGCAGGACAAGAGTGAAACAGGAAGTTGAAAGAGGAGGATATGGAGAGATGAAAGGAGAGAGATGAAAGGAGATGAGACCAAGAGAGGAAAGTTGAGATTTCATGGAAACTACAAGTGGAGTTCTGGCAACTGAGTAGAGATGTACTTCAGATCAGAAGCCATTACAGAGTGACACCATCAAAACTGTAATCCACAGTTATTCAGAATGAGGCCGTCTTATCAATCCTGGAATTCAAGTATCAGAAAGTTTTGAATTCTGAGAGAGTTCAAACCTTGTTCTATTTCAGACGAGGTTTGACACATGCGACGTGCCTGAGTAAACATGAATTCAATCTCTGGAAGTCGGATGAAAAACGATTAGAGGCTGATTCTCAGAAACGTAACCTCTGTATGAAACTCAGTCACTATTTGCAACAAACTCACCTAGAAGCAGGTGCCGTCAGTCATAGATATGTTAAATGGTAAATGGACTTGAGCTTGTTATAGCAGGTGACTTCTGACTACTCAAAGCAATTTTACACTGCAGGTCAAACCAACCCCTTCACATACTGATGGCAGAGGTTGCTATTTAGTGACCATCAGTATTTACTAATCCCATTCATACACTTTTATACGCCGCTGACGAAGCAGCGGAGCAAATTGAAGTTAAGTGTCTTGCCCAAGGACACATCGTACGTGTGGCTGCAGGAGCTGGGGATCGAACAGTCAACCTTCCGTTTGTTTTTGGGGTGTTGTTGTAACCTGAACAAAAGCAAACTCCAGACTTCAGAAATTACAAGATAAGCCACAAAGAAGTGTCAGTTTTAATGTAACAAAAAGATTATTGGACATTAAAAGAAGTCAAATTGTCAGCACATTTATCAAGATAGTGTAAATGCATCCTTAACCTTTAAAGAGAAGAGTTTAGATTTAATCACAAGGCAAAAACAAAAAACCAAATGCGAAGAGTACAAACAGCCATTTCATGTACGCTGTGAATATATATTGATACATTTAAATCAATAACTGAAAGAAACTAAAGGAAAAGGTCTACTTAACAAACATGAAGGAAGAAGAAAACCTTCAATTATTAAATAATGAAACAAACCAGAAAGGTTTACTTCAAACTAGTGATAACGGAGCTGCATTTTTTTCAAAAAAAAACCCCTGATCAGATGAAGTCTCATCAGGGGTGGAGAAATTGCTTTCTATTACAATTTGATTGTTTGTTGTTTGGATGCAGATAAAGAAGAAGAAGAAGAAGAAGAAGTGAGGAAAGAAGAATGGAGGAGAAAGAGAAATCCATCTTTTTCCCCATGCTCCTCCTCTACCATCTCTTCTCACATTTAGCCTCTTTTCTCTTCTTCTAGTTGGATTTGTACTTCTCTCTCTGTCTCCTCACACTGCTTGCCTTTTGTCTTCTATTCCAGCTGCCTCTTCTTTATCGCTGCCTCTGTCTATGTTTTCCACTGGATTCATTATTTTATCTTTCATGTTCCTCCCTTTACTTCCATCGTGGTCCCTCTTCAGCCCCCCCTTCCTCTCCGATGCATTCGTCTTTGTGTGCCCTGCCATTCTCTGTGCTGCCCCGGGCTCAGACATATGGCGCTCTCCTCTTTGCTATTGTCATCCATTAACACAGTTGTCGGTGGGAATTACCAACACATAGCGCAACATGCGGGGCTGTGCGCTAGCTTCTGATGCTGGAGACAGAACAAGGCAGGGAAAGATGTAACATGCCTATAAAGGCTAAGAAAAGGATCAGGCAACTGTATTTTAAACATACTATCAGACAAGGTCTTGCACAATCTTTGGTGAAAGACAGACATCACATCCTTTTACATAAATAATGCTCATTTTGGTACATTCAATTGAATAAATCCACATAGCTCATAATAACTTTTAAATGGTCCTACAACGTTACTGATTTAAATTCCTCTTACACGCATTAGTTAAGAAGATGTTACACTGCTGCTTAGATGGCTAAACACACACACACACACACCCACCCACCCACCCACCCACCCACCCACCCACCCACACACACACACACACACACACACACACACACACACACACACACACACACACACACACACACACACACACACACACACACACACACACACACACACACACACACACACACACACACACACACACACACACACACACACACACACACACACACACACACACACACACACCAAAGAGCTCCTTCCATTAAGTCTTTTGACTGTTTTTTTGGTTGTCAAACACTTAAACCTGATGATTGAACAATGAGTCTTGTGCATGGCTAAAGATGACAGAGACAGCTTACATTTGCAATTGTAGTTGTAAGGATTATCAATACAACCATAGAAACTTTACAAACCACTACCAAAATTGTACCTATATAACAAAGCCCTTATAAGCATCAGAACCCAACCCTAACCCATATGTTACTATTTATAGCTAGTAGTTTTTGCTTGTAGCACTTAGCACTTAGCATCTTGCATTTCTTTTGAAAATGTATTGCTCAAATAAAATTGAATGACAATCAATCTTGTTTATGTCCAAACCATGTTCAATACAGTAAAATCAATAGCCGTGAAAAGATGCCACTATTGCTAGCTAACGATAATCTTGATACTGCTGATGCCATGGAGCTAGAGCATATTTAAATGAAATGAAATGAAATGAAATACAATCCTGATTCAAAGACACACACAAAACACAGCCCTCTTTCTTTAGATGGCTAGTGTGTTAGCAGTTAGCTAACTTGCTACAGCGGTTTTCCTTTGAAGTATCCCCAAAATCTTAGAAACCCATATTTTGTCGTGCAGCTTATCTGTGACTGGGCTTTAACATTTGCTAGCTATCTAGCTAGCTAGCTTAATTATTTTTTTAAGCTAATACCTTTTAGCTAGTATTATCATTGCCTTACAGAATATTCTGTGACTTTGCATAAATAATTGCGTACACAACAGGATGCCTAAACCAGTTTAGTTGTTTAGAAGGCCGTAAACTGCAGAGGGACTCGGTCATTTTCAAGTTTGTTTATCCTCCAGAAAGCTCTGAGAACATTTGTTGCTCATTACACTCACTGTCAACATGACACCACCTCATGCGTGCACTCTGAACACAGCCTTTTCATTCTGTCACGGCAGATTGAACACAGCTGCAGCTTGTAAAATTAATCATGGGTAGGTTTGATTCAGGTGCGCTGATTAGCAAGTGGTGAAAGAATTACCAATACAGCTAACTTTGATCATTAGCTTCTCCAGCATACCTTCAAGCAACGGGTGAGAAAAGAGGAAATTATCTGAACTTCTAACGGTGTGGAACATTTTTTGTATTTTGATGTTGTAAGATTAAAAGTGTCTTCAGAGTTTACCTTTCTTAAATGAATCTACCATAAATGTGGTCCCACTCAAAAATTCTGTATCGGGGCATTAAGGAAAAGACGTTTGCTGAAAGATACAAAAAACAAAATAACAAAAACAGAAAAAGAAGATGAGCTTTGTATGCATCATTAAAAAACAAGGCTCGGCAGTTCTGATTAAAAGCATCCCGGATGAAAGTAAAGTTTGCATTTCCTTCATCAGCAACAGACTTGATCACTGAGAGTTTGATTAGAGTGGATGGAAATTCACAGCACACACACACACACACACACACAGACACACACACACACACACACACACACACACACACACACACACACACACACACACACACACACACACACACACACACACACACACATGCAGACACACACACACACACACACACACACACACACACACACACACACACACACAAACACAAACACACACTTCTTCAACGTTCTAATTAAAGTGTTGTGATGACAGAGCTTGGAGTGTGATGTACAGTATTACACAGCAGTAACGATCACATTCAATAAAGTGTATCGGTGTGTGTGTGTTTCTGTGCGACAGAGAGGGATAACAGCTTATAATCATCAGTATAGGAAATGGTGGAGCAGAGAGCTGTGACAGCTTGTCCACCAGCTAACTGTCAGACACACAAATACAGTCATGCACACAGACACACACACACATCCAAAGATGCTAATCAAACCTTACAGGTGTTGGGTCTTATCTAAAGTACTATTTGAAGATATTTTTACTTATTGTGCAGTATGCCGTAGAGATGTGGATGTGGCTGTGTTTGTTGGGTAATGTGGAGCAGCTCAATGACAAGTTTGCTTCTTATGACAAAACAACTGATCTCTAACTTAAAGTGGCCAAAGACAGAAAGAGAGAGAGAGAGAGAGAGAGAGAGAGAGAGAGAGAGAGAGAGAGAGAAATAACGCCATGTTTTACCTCATCTAGTGTTCAAAACGATATTGCTTGGGAAGAAGATGCAACCCACTCTCTATATTTTGTTGATGTGTGCTAAAAAGATGAAAGTAAATACAGACAAACATCCTTTCTTTTTATATCTAAGTACACATATAGCTTTGTAGTAGTAAGGTAGAGATGTTGGGGTCAAGTTTGTTTATTTTGCTCACACCCGCAACTGTTTGGAGGACCAATCGGCGGGTCAACCTGCTAAAATACTTCCTAATCAACAACCTGAACTGAAAACAACCGGCAACCAACACTTCCACCTTAATGCATGACTGTAGCACAGCAGTCAGGACTGTGCATCACTGCGCTGTCCCAGGTGCTGATCCTGCTGCTGGGAGCAGCTAGCAGGCTGTGTTGAAAGTGCTCGCTCCCTGCCTAGAAGTTGGAACATCAGGGCTAAATGAATAGAGAAAATAAAACGTTCAATATGTTTATTTAGCTTCAAATTTAAAATATAAGAATACAAATATTCTTAAATCTGATGTATTACAGGTGCATTACATTTCAGGAGTGCAGACAATCTTTCAAACAACGGCAGTTTGACCTTGCAACACTTTTATTAGCTGGAATAGCATATTCAGGTTAGCATCATGCTGATGATGATTATAGTTTGAGTATTTCTGGTGATCTCTTTACAGGATGAGTTGAATTTTGTTGAGCTAGCAGCTAATGTTGCCTTGCTAGCTTAGCATAAACTGTACCTACTGTACATATGTTAAAAGTATTTGCACTGGACTTGATGCTGCCTTATTGTACATACAGTTGACATGTAAATAATTTGAATATCATGCCAAACATAGTAAAAAGCGGTCTTGACATTTTTTTTTTTCCTTTGTGGTCATTACGGGGCTCTGCACAGGTTTGCAACATGAAAGAAAGAATTGACTGTAGTTGCTGAAGCTGCGTTAACACGGGATTGATGACACTCTCTGAAGGAGGTAGAGTGAAAAGTAGACAGATTGACAGATAGTCAGGCATGGAGACAGGCATTCAGACAGACAGACAGGGCCTGAGGAGGTGTGTTTGCATCTCTCCTTCATCGTCTGCAGGTTTTGAATCTGTTTGATGTTTTCCCTTTCTGCGATGGGTTTTGTTAAGTCTTGTCAGACCGTTCTCTCGCTTTTTTCTTTCTAAGTTGTCAGGACAAGACATCTTTAATCTTCCCTATGCAGCGTATCTGCAAAGAAAAGACAAATACAGCTCTTTTACTTTGCTCGCTCATAATACGATGAAACTAACTGGCTGTGTCTATATTCTGATAATCTAAGGCTTACTTTGATATCAAAGTTGTTAGAGGGCATGTTGAACGAAATTGACATTTCAGATCTTAAATAATGTGAGCATACCAGAGGTTTATGTTGTAGCAAATTGAATAATTACACTATGTGGAAAACCTCTCCTCACTCCCATACACTGGAGTTAAAAGCAGGGTTAGTCATTTTTCTCCAGATACACTTTTTAAGAATTCGGTTGAAATTGTCTTTAGGTCCTGACAGACATTAATAATTCATGTGCTCTGAAAAAGACACGAAGAAAATCCGTCATCTGTAGCAGTTGTAAACATGTTAAAACTTCAACCAATGTCTGCCATGAGGTACCAATATGATGAACCAATCATGCCTCCCTGTCTCCCTGCTCGTATTTAACCCCTTGCGTGCACTAGCCCACACTCAAAGCGCGTCACCGATGACGGAGTTTATACTGTGAGTTTGTCGTTGGCCGTTGTGAGTAGAAAAATAGCAGCGTTTTTTTTTTATACATGTATTATGATAACGTTTAGTGTTTACTTACCGCTCAATGAGACATGAGACGACGTAGTTTCTACACAATGCAAGCGATGAGCTGAGGTCCGCTTCAGGAGCAACGGCGCTCGTACATGTGAGTGAGGGGCGGGGCTTTTGAGGGCGCAAAGAGGGGAGGGGGAGGGTGTAGACGGAGCACCGAGGGAATGCTACTTTGTAAAATCATGCTAGTTTTTTTTTTGAAAATTACCAACCCTGCCTTTCAATGAACAATCTAGAGAAGGTTATTCAAAAATGCACATAATTCTCATTTATTCAAAAGAATTGTTATTGTTCCTGTAGAGCTCATAATGAAAAATTAGAGTGCTGTGAAGGAAGAAGTAGCTAATGCTCTTATTACTACTATAACAATGGACGTGAGTGTTGAAAAATGGTTAACAGTTAGAAATGCAAAGTGTATTGCAGAACATTAAATCAGTCAGTATTTGCATTTTATAGTTTTACAAATGAGTTTCGCTGCAGGAGAGGATCATTCACACACAACAGGGTAACCCTACCCATCTGTAAGCATATATTCAAAGAAACGCTTTTAAATATATACTTAAAGTAAGTAAATGAGCAAGGAGCAACCATTTTAATGGATTGATTCCATGATGGAGGCAGTAGGAAGATTCATTAGTTCAGTATCAAGCATCAAACATACATTGTTTTTTGGTTGCTAATCTGCCACCTACTGTTATACAGCATAACATCAAATCTACACAGAGGAGAGGAGAATTCAACACAGCAAACAGAACATCATTGGACCGAGCTGAAGTGATATAAACACGGAAGAAAAGCTTCACAGGCGCAGAGCGGAGAAAAGCGTCATTGAACGTCCTAATCTTCAGTGACTTTGTTGGAAAGATCTGGAATCCTTGACCGTTAAAGTTAATCTCATCATAATACGAGTCTATTTTCCAGCTCGCAGTTTGCTGACAGAGGAAATCATCATGCTGGGGAGAAACCAAGCGTTCACACTTCAAATTACCGGTGACCCCAACTCATACACACACTCACAGCCACACAGCCACACACACACACACACACTGCAAAGACAAGACCAGGATCTCGGCACATGCGCTAACACAGAGAGTTAGAGCAAATGAACAGATGTACAATGAGCACATGCTGACACACACATGCACATGCACAGATGGAGACATGGACACACAAACACACGTGTCCCCACCTGAAAACACAACCCTACGGCTTCATGCTTTTCAAAGTGGTGATTAGGACTGCATGATTAATTGTAAAAATCGCAATTTCAAGTCACAAATACATGCATACATCTCATTTCTAAATGATGGCGATTCACTTGTTCGTATTTCCCTGAGCATTCAGAACAAGCTGCATTCAAGTCATAGATAGTAACCCAAGTACGCAATATATTTACCCTATATGTCCTACAAGTCTTCACTTATTTGCTTCACAACAATCACAGTTTCTGTATCAGTCACACTCACACAGCGTAAAGTAAAAAAACACATTTAATCCATCGATCAGGCCATAGACTAGCCTATGATTGCTAACAACTCAATTACCTCTCTTCCTCATTTATGGCGCTTCGCTGTCGGCCAGTAACCACTCGTGACGTAGGCAGACACTTTGCGTGGTGAAGCTAGGGCCGCAGTTTTCACTTAAAAGTTGAAAAAAAGAACAGAATCATATGAGAGAATCGTGATCTCAATTCTCAGGGAGAAAAATTGTGAATCACCTTTAAGCCAGAACTGCACAGCCCGAGTAGTGACACTGATGACGTGTGTAAATATGTGCCGTCATCTGTGTGCAGAGAGGTGAGGAAATCTCATACTGTGTCAGAATTCTACTTCTTTTGAAATTATCTGATAAGTCCTGTTTGATATACACTGTACTCATGTACAAAACGGCCATTCTCCAAGAGTCTTTCTAACTTTTGTATGTTTTTGCAGCCCCGTCATTTTATAGAGGACATATTATCCCCCTTTTCCACCTTTTCAAACAGTCCCCTGTGGTCTAAATGAAACATCTGTGCTGTGGTCAAAATATAACATGAATCAAGCACCAGAGGAGGTTTGTGACCCTGTATAAACCAGCTCTCTCAGAACGCTCCATTTTGGTGTGTGTGTCTCTTTAAATGCAATGAGCCCCCCCTGAGTTTTCCCAGTAGAAATCACTCCTCTGTAGCGAGAATAAAAATTGGAGACCTGCGCAAAAGATTTGCTCTAGGCTGGGGGTGGATTCCATGGGTGGAGAAACCAGCGGAGAGGAGGGTATTTTTTTTACCAGAATCCAACTTGTGATGTCACAAACTGAGAACATTTGAAACGGAGCAATTTTCTCTGTGTTGTAAGACTAATGCAGACCACAAACAAAGGACTGGATGGATTTATTTAAAATGTTCTGGGTCGATAGACACTCAGGTTACCCAAATATATGTTCAAAAACAATGTACAAGTGGATTTTCATAATATGTCCCCTTTAAAATGAGCTCAAATATTTGGACAACCGGAGGAAATCCATTTCCAAAAAAAAAATCTACAAAACTACAAAAGTCTCATATCGGTCGGGCCCTAATTCAAGGCTAAAACATACACTTGTTCACAGCTCATCCATTTGATTAAATTATTTCGTTGTTTCCAATTAAGAATAATGATTTTATATTTATGTTTTTAAAGGACATAATAAAGGCTGTTACTGGTTGGGAATGTTTTAGTCAATGTTGGAATGATTTTGACTTCTATCCATTATTCTAGTTCACAACAACAGTTGTAGCCTTTAGGCAGCTCCTCTGCAGGATCCACGATGAAGCCCCACCTGTTTTCTGTTTTGTCGAGGCATAGCTCTCACAAAGTTTGTGTCCTGACAAAATCGAGTCTCGTTTAAACACACAGAGGGCTCTTAAGAAAGAATGTATAGAGCGAACGTGGCTGAGACACATGCAGGGAGAAGCAGAGTGCTTTAAAAGTCACTTACAGTTTGGAGGAGCTACTTAGTCAAGGTCATTATTGTACTGAGTCCGTGTATGTGTGTGCCTCTGCGTATGTGCAAATATCTGTGTGTCCGCAGAGTGAATACAATAATGCAGCCATTTTCAGCTATAGAAGAGTGCAGTAAAACCATTAAGTGTCTGACAGAAGTGCTGACTGTAGATTACAGCGGCTCTAAATCTGAGCAGGACATTATAAGAGCAGTGAGCTCCACAACACTGGTTGTCCTTTTCAACACCCATGAATGTAGAATAACAAACAACAAGCAACTTGTTGTGCTGCTTTTATTCCAGAACATATTTGCTGATGCATGGCGTCCCAATAGTGATAATGATGTTGTGGTGAGTTGCCATTCTGAGGGGCACAGATTTGATTTTTTAGAAAGAGCCAGAAGCATTCAGCTCTGTTTAGGGTGTCCTTCAGCTGACCCGAAATGAGTATACAGAACAAAATGTATGTCTCTGAATGAACGTCACATGGTGGTTGAAATCTGAAAGGGATTAATTTGGGGCCTTCATGGAACAGAACCCCCCCCCCCCCCCCACACACACACCTGAACATACCATACAAGATAACACACAGAAAGGAAAAGAACATACTACCAAATTCCATGAAACTAATCTGAAGGAAGAACAGATCTCTTGCTTGTAGATGCATTGCATTTATTTCAAATCGTAACGTGTCAAAATGCACTGTGAAGTGTAATTTCTCTAATTTATGAAAGAGCACGTTGGTCATCAAGCAAACCATTTTTTCATTACTTTTATTTGATGCCCTCTGCGATACAGAAAAGGTGCCGATTTATGTCTATGCTGGTGGGTGCTTCAAATCTAACATGACTTGTTGCTATTTTGAAAAAAACTGTATAGCACACATATTTCAGCACCTTAGATAATTAACAGCCATGACGCAAAACATGCATACACACACTAATGACACACACCACACACAGAGAGTCAAACCAATGCCACCTACTCAATACCAAAGGCTCACATGAACAAAAAGCATAGACCAAATCCACAATACGACAAAACAGGGACTGGATATACCAAGCCGGGGAATGTATTGTTGGTATGTGTACATAAAACTGGAGCTGTCCATGGTGCTGAAAAGTCATATCAGCACCTGATCAACTCGTTCATCGATCACAACCTGATATTCTACTGTCAGTCTGTCCACGATCACAACAGGCTTTTAATGAGACAGATATGATTGTAGATCTAAAGTTTAACTAATGGCACACACCAGCAAAGTAATAACCATGAACATACTGCTACAGTGCTATGTTATCAGCACCTTGGGCAGCGCAGTGATGCACAGTCCTGACTGCTGAGCTACAGTCATGCATTAATGTGGCAGTGTTGGTTGCAGGTTGGTTAGCAGGTTTGCACTGCAAAGTGGCCCTACCAACAGTTAGGGTGTGTGCAAAATAAACAAACTTCACCTGCACGTCTCTGCTTCTTTACTACATAGCTACAATATGTACTTAGACATACAAAGAAAGGATGTTCCTATTTAAACACAACCTCACAGTAAAGGTGAAGAGGCCCACATATTTACACAAGTCAAACATATTATGATAGGCTAATGACAATGCAGAAGATCAAAGCCCAGGCAGTCAAATACAGTCAGGCCCCAAGCAGCTCTATAGGAAAAAATGTGATTTTTTATTCACTCACCATTGCTTTAACTGCTTGATGAGGAAAGTGTTGCTCCTTGTAATGGACACATAATGAATTTGTCTGTGATCATATTCAGGTTCTATTTTAAAGTCTTGTGCCAATTCAGTATAGCAACATGGTTTGTGGATTGAAGCTTTGTGTGCAGGCTGGAAAAACCACCCTACTGAACTACAGGAAGTGTAAGTTTAATAAGCTTGGTGATCTCTCAGGCAACATGGTTCTCAAGTTCTCCCCCTGATCCCCTCCCTCTGACATCACTATGCCATGCAAACCTATGCTGTGAGAGATCAGTGATTCGTATTTGCTGGTTCATGAGGTTGCTAGGCCTTCTGTGCTCAAGCCTCAAAGAACCTGTGAGGAACTTTTGACTTGTAGTGATTCTGACGCCCCCTGTGGACAAAGAGATATTTGCTTATCTTGCCCTGTACACATGTATGTATTATTTATTTTAATACAAAAAACTCATCCCTCATTCTCTCAATGGTCAAATGTATCATTCACTGTGAATCTTTGCAGTTAAATGTGTATAAAAGCTTTTATCAGCAGCTTGCTTTAAATCACTTTGTCTGACACCTACCCCGCAGCAGCAGCTACAGCCATTAATGATAACAATATAGAAATAATCAACCCTGTCAATTATGGGCTTGGTTGCTTGAGTAGGTCATAAAGAGACATCAATTTTAATTTCAGTGTGTTTCAAAACCAGCTAAAAAATCCACACAGGAGCTTTAAGTAATAATTTAAAAAAGCAAACACTTGAGAAAAGGTTCTTTACACTAGAGCAAGGCCAGACGTCGCTATGTGCAAAAATCTATACATCATGGCTGGCAATCAGATCTTTGGGAGATAATTACTTCAAGTTCACTCCAACAGTTAAGCTTGGGGGAGGAGGGGGGGGCAATAAAGTAAAAAAAGACAGAGTAGAAAGAGTGATTGAGGATGCAGTTTGGGAAAAGAAAGAGAAAGAGAGATAAGCAGCATGTGTGAGCCTCTAACCACCAGCTGACACTCTTCATCTGTTGTGTTGTGTCTGCACGCCTGTTTCTCCATCGGAGCAGTGTGGGTTTGTCTGAATACATCAAAACAGCCAGAAACAAAAAAACGGAGCGAGAGACAGAGAGCGAGGAAGAAATAGAATTTTCTTAGAGAGACTCCGGCATCAGCTTTCTGTCTTCCTTTCTCTTTCTTTTATTTCTCTCTGTGTAATATCATTTCCTCTCTCTGTCCTGCTTTTATCGCTCTGCCCCCCCCCCCCCCCACCACCACCTCCCCCACACTCTCTCTCCCTCTCTCTCTCTCTCTGCGTCTCCTCTCAGAAGCAGAGTTGGGAGTTGGGAGCAAAAGGCAGGAGACAGACAAGATAAAAGCTGTTTCCTGATTCCTCAGCGCTCAGCTTCTCTGCTGTCAGGCAAGTAGACAGCTAGTCAAGACGGAGAATTTTCTTGCTAGAAGTATCCCTGCACAGCTGCTGTCGCTAACAGGCAGACAGTCAGAGAGCGAGGAGGTGGAGACAGACAGGAAGAAGGACAAATGCAGAGGCAGAGAGACGGGTGTGCAGATATGTAGACAGGTAGAAATGGAAGCAGACAGAAGATGATTGTGCAGACCGTCAGCCTGACCTCTTTGGTAAAATGCTAACAACTGTCTGTTTCATGTAACCATCATCACAACTAAGTGCAGGACCAACTGTTACCTTCACCTAAGTCCCAGTGAACAGATAACTTGTTACAGTTGTTAAAGAGTTGTTAACTTGTTAAAACTCTAACTTTAACCTTTCAACCAAAACAAAGAAAATGACCTCACAATGAACAAAGTTCCTCAACAGGATTCCTTCACACTCACACACATGCAGCAACAGCAGTTCACACAGACACACTTGTAAACACACAAACACACACTTGCTAATGTTTTCTGTAAGTGAATGAAAGAGCCCTTTTTTCTGTGTCTGTGATGGTTAGATATACACACAAATAGTGTGCACACACATGCACATATTTCTACCATAACACCATCCTTTGAAGCCCTGGCCTCAAGCTTGTTGTCTTTGTAATGTGTTAGTTTTTTTCTTTTCTTTCAGAAACGCACACTCAATTCTCCGAGCAGATATACAGCAGTTGAATTGGAAGCATGAGCTCTGCTGGTCGAAGGTCTGACAGTCATGTTGCAAACTTAACTTTCCAAAAAAAAAAATCAAGGATTATTTGATTTTTATTTTGACTATACTGACAATTTAAAGTTCACACGTTATGCAAAATGCACTTGACCATGGTTTTCTTACAGTAACATGTGTCCCTAGTCTATAAATCCCCAAATTATGAGAAAAGTCCATCCTCTCCGTCTTTTGCCTGCTCCACTTTTCAGAAAACGTGTGCTCAAACAGGCTTTTTGGAGATTTTCCCTTCATGACATCACAATGGGCAGTAACCCCTCCCCCATGTGGGTGATACTCCTACAGCTAGGTGTTTGTACTGCCCTCTGAGTCTGCCATCTCAGCGTAAACAATTGGACATGGTGCAAGAAAGCCTGTGCCACCCAAGCCCTTCCAGAGAGGTGCGTGGTCAGACACATTTAAAGCTACAGACACAGAAACAGCCTGTTCTAAAGCGGGCTGAAATAGAGGTTATAGACATGATAAAATACAGGATCAGAGTGGATTTAAAGCAAGATAGTTCACAGACATGCTTTGGGGAGCTCTGGGACTTATTTAAACTTGTTGAAAAGGAGGATAATATGTGGCCTTTAAGGTTAATAAACTTTGTACTTTTGATTTGTGAAGTTGTATCGCTATTAAACAGCTTCTGGTGTGAAGAGGATGCAGGGAGTGTTGACTTTGCCTACAAACGTTAACAACTTCTTGTTCCAGGAAACCTGACTAGACCTTTTTGTTAACTTAAATGTTTTAAATTTTGCAGCGGAACACAAAAATCCACAGGATAAAGATTTTAAGGCAACATGTTTCTGTTACTTGCTAGTTGCTCTGTTGGGGCTAGAGCACTCTGTGATCTAGATAACATATTTAGCTGGTCCCCTCCTATTGTTGGAAACATGGACTGAGCCACATGAAGGTGGCAGAGTGCACAGCCTGTTGAAAATCTGCATTAGTCATATTTATTGCATTTTTTTACAACAGCACATGTATGCTTTCGCGCTGCTCTCTCACGGCTTCTCTTATGTGAGCGTGTATAGCACTTCCACTCTTCTTAACGAGCACACACCTGAGTGCACATACAGTCGCCCGTGTGACACACAAACAAGCACACACTCACTCATAAACACCCAGTTTCATGCTGTTACTTGCAAATTCCATATGAATACACATCAGTCACGCTGCTCAGTTCAATCTCCGATGCTCCACTTTAATTATTCACAAACAGTTTCTCGGTTTGGTGATGTGTAGTGTGACACTGATGGTGTTCCCAAAGCCCAGCCAAAAAAGACAAGCTTACTAAGTGATTTATCTTGTATTCTCATTCATCAAGATTGTGTTGAGTCACTTAAATTCACATTACAGCGCTGCACACGCCATTATCAGCAAATTTCCAAGCCTTGCAGGACAAACAACACCTCACAAGTTGATCTCAGCAGGATGCCTGTCTGCCTGTCTTCTCCCTGAGAAGGATTTAAAATGAGGCTGGTTGCCAACTTGAATGAGGCCGAAATGTCAGTTAAATCAGTGTGAATCATGTCTATGCATGCTAGATGTGGTGACAAAAGTCAGTTATACATACGAGGCAACCTGCTGAGACTAATAGCTGCTATTACTCATGCATTAACATGTTGCTTGTTAGTCGTCACTCTGTCCTCCTGAGGGGAATACATTCAGATATTTGATGTTATTTCTTAATTAATGTTGACTTCCAGGTGTGTAGTAGCTAACTACAGCACTCTTTGACGATTGTGTTGTCACTGACCCAAACATCTGGTTCTCATAGCACCAAGAAACCGTCTTTCTTTGCTCAACTTATTTCTATCGGACAGGATGGGCGACACATCCCGTGAGAGTACAACCTTCCCTTCTTTAATGATAGGACTCACTTGACACAATTTTTTGTGACACTGTCTGAGCTACAGAAACATACAGGAAGAACAATGTCCCATCAGGCAATGCTGCTCTCTCTCTCTCTCTCTCTCTCTCTCTCTCTCTCAATGGAGCTGGGATCTTTCTCTCAGTCTTTTCCCCATACATCAACATCATTTTGTCATCCCCCTCTCTTGTGTCTGTCTTATATGATCCTCTGACTGTGGATGGTCTCTGTTCCTCTTCTCTCTGCCTCTGGGATGTAGACCCTTGTTTTGTTTTTTTGCCTGTGTCTTTGTGAGAGATGTGTGTGTGTGTGAAAAATGTAGTTTGTGTGCATCCCCTCCAAACCCATAGGGGCCTGTATACAAGTCTGGTGCTCTCTGCCTGCCATTGTTATGCCAGCTTTGTGCCTTTGAGCAGCAGAGTGTGTGTGTGTGTGTTTATGCCCATGAACGTCTGTATGTGTTTGATACGTCCGCTTGTGTGTGTGCAGTATGTGCATTAACACACCAAATGTGTGTATGTGACTGTGTTTTTCTGCCAAATCTGCTCCTCTCTGTGTCCTCCATTGTGTCCAGCGTTGTGTTCAGTAGCTCTGGGCATTTGGCCGCTACAGAGGACAATGCAGAACAGACAATAGTCGGACAATAGATGGGATACTCTGTGGTGCAACGGGATGAGGCACCTCGTATGTACTTACAGCAGGAGCCTGAATGCACAGCCCAAACTGTTCTCATGCACCATCTCTCTGAACCTTTCTGCCATTCTCTATTGTGTACAAGATGTAATGTTCTAATCATGGCGTGTAATAAAACCTAATTAATTATGCAGTAAATTGCGGCGCTGAAAAAGCATCAGGTCCAAATCAGACTGGCAGCCAAGGCTGTAAGATGTGTGTGTGTGTGTGTGTGTGTGTGTGTGTGTGTGTGTGTGTGTGTGTGTGTGTGAGTGTGTGTGTGTGTGGGCTACTTAGCCTTCTAGCCTTAATGCCATACACCCCCCTCCCCTCCTCTCCCTCCAATGACCTCCTTCGTCCACAAGAAGCCAACTGGCAGCTTGACATCCCGTATCTGAAATCTATTAGTCATCCTTTCTCCATCGCTCCATCCATCTCTCTGTCTCAATAAACCATCAGTGGTTTTGGTTCTGATCCAAATCAATCCCGTTCTGACGCTGACCCGAATCATTCATCTCTCCCCGCTGTCTCACTCTATCTTTCTGCCTTTCTAACAGTAGGAGTGTGTAGCCAGCTGCCAGCCAGCATCAGTCATGTTGTCAGGGTCTGGCTTTGGAGCTTGCTGTTGGCTTTGAGGGCAACTTCTGCCACGAGTTTCTCGTCAAGTCGGTCCCTGAACAGCCCTGATGCACTGAAGGCGTTAAGTATCTTCCGGCCTGGTCACGTGAATCTAGAGCAAAGTTTAAAGGCTGTACAAGTAAAAATATGACTTCAGGGACATACTCTTTGATAAGAAGTATTTTTGATCATGCAAAAACATTTGGTTTAATAAAAGTAAATTGTCTGCATCTTATTTTGACATTTTGTTCATTTAAAGCATTGGATAAGGAAGATTTTTTCTGAAGGGTGTATTGGGATTTGTGACCTATAGGCATATTATGAATGTAAACTTTATTTTGAAGGTACAATATGGGAATGAAGCACTAATATATAGTGAAACAGCAACAAAGTTTGTGAAAAGAGAGAATAATAATTCTGTGTTTTCACAGTTTGAAAGTGAGAGTATGTAAGCTAGCATGAATGGCGTGTTAGCTTAAGGGCCAGTGTCCATTAAAGCTGGTTTCTGTGTGCTCATTGTAAATACAAAACAAATGCAGGACAGCGTTTTCAGCGCCCAGAGCGCAAAACGACTTCAGCTTCAGCCTTTTATTGTCGCTGCACTCACAGCGCTCACAGTTGAAAAAAGTTCAACTTCTTGAACTCTGCCACACTCATCAAAGTCCTTTTACCTCACTGACCAATCAGAACATAGAAGGGGCGGGAGTTTTGATATCAGCTTTGTAAATAACAATGGCGTAGAAGAGACTTATCTGATTCGTCTTTTCGAGGCTACAATTTCCAGTTCTAGCGCTGCTGCTAATGCCAGCACACCATTCTTTAACATTTTTTTTCATGTTTTCTTGGTGATATTTCTCTAAATGAAAGCAAATATTAAGAACACAGAGAACTACTGAAGGAAGAGGAAGTTAACTTACGTAACCTAGCAACAGGAAGCGCTGGCGAAAAGCGCTCTGACACTGAGGTCCAGAGCGCTGCCAGCGCAAAAAGCACCGTTACTGGACGCAGGCCGTAATTCACCTCAATGTTTTGAGTTCATTTCCAATTATAGGACTTGGTAAAGGTGGCAAGAGATATTTCAGTAATGCAGTAGCTACAGTAGCCAACGAGAATAACGAAAGAGGAATCAAGCTAAATGTCAAGGTTGATTTTTACTGACTTCTTTTGTTGTGTTTAAGGTTGATTCTATCAAAACTAGGATTTTAATTCAAGTTGAATAACTCTGTGTGTGGTGTTCATTTTGTATTTGGTTTAGCTGACATTATCGAAGGATTTAAAGTCTTCAGTGCGATCTACTGTTAGGATTCTAACAGATTAATTGAAAAGTTGGACATCAGCCGTTGATGTACGAGTGTTCTTCAGGGTGTGTGAGTACACCATGACGTCACTGATGGGTGGTGTTACAGGTGAGACAAGGTGGACATCGTACCAGCTACATACCTGGTCTTATAACACATTTTTGTGGCTGGCTGTAAATAACTCTTCCACAGGATCTTTACACTTCTTCTTCACACAAAAACTAAATTGCCTTTAACTTGTGACAAAGTGTTGATCACTCGTGTTTCATTAATTGAAGCACTTTTGCAGCAATTCTACATTCATGGCTCTTGTTACACAAGTGCTGTGCTGAGCCCCCCCACTTGAGAAAAACTCTTTTTTTGCTGATGTGTTCAGTATGGAAATGCACAGCATGAACAGCTGCTTCAGGTTCATAAAGGCACTGAGAGTGGTATCCCACTGAAAAGGCTGATCTTCATCTTCATGCATGTCTGGCTGGTAGAAAACTTTGAAAAATGTGTTGTCTTTGAAAATAATGTTGAATCAAACACGTTCATGGTTCACCTGTGAGTTGTTACAGTGTGTCTGCCAAACAGCTGCCTGACTCCTCAGATTGAGCGCCAAAGGAAACATCTACTTGTTAGGCTTTTAGGCACAACAATTAGTCAAGTAGGCTAACATCGTGTTTAAGATTAAGTTACATTTTGACTCTCTAAAAGAACTGTGTAGTTGGTATAGTTTTAATTGAATTAAAACTGGGGTCAATCTTGCTATCTCTCGAACTTCAGAAAACATTTTTTATAATTAAGAAAAGATTCACTACCAGTCGCTTTCTCTTTCCAAACTCAATCTTTTCCCTTTTTCTTCTCCCTCCTTTCCTTCCAGTTTCCCTAAGATCAAATCCAATCTATCTACCCGACATGACAAGCAGTTAACAAGCAGCTCTTCCAGGCCTTTAAGATTAAAAAATGTAAAACTATTCTGCTTTTTTAGACGTATTTTTTTCCCACCAAAGCCCACAGAGTCTCCTCCAGATTTAATTGGCCCTATAAATAAACCGTTCTGCTGCAAAAGTCTTTTGGAGAGAGAGAGAAATGAAGGGGAACACACAGAGAGAGAAAGAGACATTGATATGCAGAGATGGAGAGACAGGCCGAGAAGACAGACTAGGAGTGAGGGTGTGAATTACCACAGTAGATGAATGTAATTCTCTAAGTCTTGCCTGAGCAGTGTTCAGACATCCGACTTGGGATGCAGACAGTGATGGCTTCATCGGAGCAGCTGAGGGAGGGAGGGAGGGGTGTGCACGTATGAGAGAGAGAGAGAGGATCTGTGGATGCCCCATGAGGAGAGGGAAGTGACAGAGAACAACAGAGAAAAAGATCAACCCACGGAAAAAGAAGAAGCGAAATGGGGAGGAAGGAACATGATTGAGTGAAAACAAACATCTTGGACTACATAAGTCTTTCAGTTTAAGAAAGGAACTTTCATTTTGTGTCGATCTTTTTGGCCCCTGTGGGCAACTTTTTTTTAACCTGGTGTAACATCTTGATATTGCAAGCACATTCACTTGTTTTGAAAGGAAGGAAAGAAAGATGCAACATACATTTGACACTTCTTTTTTAACATGGCAGTTTGCAGGATGCCAGGCAATGACACAAGGTATACTATCTACTGTAAGTCTTACTAACTAATAATTGTAATCTAGTAATGGTACAACAAAGTAAACAATTTTCGAGTTGCTGTTTAGACACCTAGAGTGCAGCAGCCAGTATGTCCTCTTAAGTTTCGATTCTGGTGCGGAAGGGTTTGTTTTTGTTTTGACCAGAGAAGGTAGGCAAGTTTTCAGCACCCCTTGGTTTGCAGGCAAACGACAAACCAACAGGTGTCAAAGCAATGAAAGCAGGCAAGCAAACTGGTTCAGATATAACTGATTCTACCCGAACCAAAAAGCCTCGGCATTTTTCTAATAAGCTCCATGCCCAGAAACATGGTAAAACTAGGCTAAATATTTAGAGATGCTTTGGGGGAAAAAAATAGAGAGAGGTGAGAACACAGAAAAGTTTCAAGACTGATGCAGAGCTGGCTAAACACTGAAGCTTCAGTGTTCGCTACATGGCAACCTGCTAGCACATCGTCTCTAGGGAGGAGGGGGTGGGGGGAAACAGCTCTCTCCAATGTTTTGAATTTAGACTGCAGTACCAATTTTAAACGCTAGGTGTCAGAGTTAGATATTGCTCCTTTAAGATTATTGTGTTGAGAAAGCTGAGGCTATCAATATTTCCTCATTATATTATGTCTTTATGATGTGGAGCTAACAGCAGCAAGATAGCTGACAACTTCAATTCGTGCAAAGTGCAAAATCCTGCAGCTCGTCGGGTGTCAGCTTGAGGCTGGCTCCAGGAACACCGGAAGACACATACACATGACTGGCAAAAAAGCCGTTTGTACAGCATTAATTAACATGTTTACAGCCTGGTGCAACAAAATAAATAAATAATGGGCGGTGATTTTTTTAAATTACTGAAAAAATCAGTGTTGTGATTTTGAAAACGATACGTGTTATCCATAGTCAGGCGCGTAGCCGACATGATTGACAGGTGGGCGCGATGTAACGGTTCGTCAAGAGGCTTAAAACCAGCCTCAGCTCCTACTCTCAGCCTGTTGTTAGGTTGACTGAAAGTTAGGCTGAGATAGGATTTCCAGCATGGCGGCGGCTGCTGATGAGCCTCCAGAGCCCCCTGCCGTTACAGATGGCTGACGTCACTCAGGCTTCGTCCATTAATATTTACAGTCTATGGTTTTAACACAAAAATGCTCCTGTGAACTTACTGAGTTAACTAAATCATGGTTGTCAAAGTTTGGGTTGGGAGAACTTGACTTGCCTGCTCACAGCTCGTGCATTACGTACAAGGCAAAAACCCTGATCCAAATAGTGTCCATGTAGTTGTTGTCATATTGTGCATCCTCAACTTGTGACCCCAATTCTATTTTGATTTTGCAGTCCTCTTGGGTTTTCTCATTAAGATTCTAGGCGTTTACACCACATTAAAGTTGATGTGTCTGAGGTTTAGGCACTAACTTGCGTATGAAAGCATCTCTTCAATATGACTCAGTAAGTTGAATACCAATTAGCCGTTTCAGCTTTGATAGACGTTTGAGAGTCATAATTCTTATGAGCTCATTTCAAACAGCAACATAAGGCTAGCTAAAAAAGAAGGCCATTACTGCTGCTTGATTAGCTGGTGCATCAGTCACATAAATAGAATAATTATGTAATGTGTCAAGAGGAAAAGCACAAAACAAGGATGACAAATTCCAAACATATGTCTGAAATACTGTAGTCCAAGAATTCACAGTTGATTCATCGGCAGAGGTTCCGAAAATATAAAATAAAGTCTGTCTCTTAAATGTCTGTATGAATCAAAAAATGGTGTTCTTATGCGTAAGACATTTTTCTATTTGCATGAACGACTTTTAGTGTAAATGAAAAAAGTGAGGCTTAAGAGAGAGAGAGAGAGAGAGAGAAAGGCTAACTGAGATTCGTGGTTGTGTTGAGAGACAGACACGGAGTGCGGAGTCATTGCTGTGCGGGGTGTTGACTCCACGGGGATGTGCAGTAACATGCTGTGTAATTATCAGTGTCCTCTCAGTGGTGCGACTGCTGGTTCCCACCGCCCCAACAGCCATGATTAAAAGAGTTGTTCTCAAAGGACGGGAAGCACTTCCAATTCACTCCAGATACTTCCTGGCTGTCGTCCATACAAAATCACCCATCTCATCTTGACCAGAACGGACGCTCTTTTAACTCTGCCTCTCACTTTGTCTCTGGGTCCTCCTCGAGTACGCACACACTTTCCTCTGACTTTTTCTCTCGTTCCCTTCATCTGTGCGCCGCTTTTTTTTTTCTTTTCTTTTTTTTTGGTCTCTCGCTTCTCTCACCCTTGCTGTCTGCCAAGGCTTCACATCAAAGCTGATGATTGGTTTCTAACCGTTCGGCAGGCAGTATTTTATCCCACTTTGTGTGAAGAGACTAAAATAATCAGCATGAATATGGAAAAACCTGCCTCTATGGTAATATCCAGCCCAGTAATATCCATATCAGTCAAACTAACTTGGCTTGATTTGACTTACATGCAAACGGATGGCACCACTTTACTCCGAAGTCCCCTTGGCTTAGAGTCACATTGTAAACACTGACTTTGACTTGTGAGTATAAATAAACCAACTTGTCAAGGTTGTTGGCTTAGTGCTGAAATTAACACTTGTACGGAAAACAACCATTTACTTCTTCTTTTTTTGTTTTCTTGGCATCATCTCCACCTCCTGATGTAAAGTCTCCTCACCTTGGTTTGACTTTTCTGTACATCCCCACAGCTCAAGGTTGTTTTTTAGTTTCTACATGAAGGTCTTTAACTTTGACTCAAAACTGAAGTGGAATGAAATAAGTGTCTTGTGTTTGGGCTTTAGTTTCCCTTAAGATAAAACCTTTTTGGACCTTATTTACATGAACTAGGAATCACTGTGAGACAATGTACAAACATTTGATTTCACAATAACTGAATGAATCAAGCCAATGCCACACGTGTTGATAGAAGAACACTTCTTAGTCAAACCCCTGACGACAAAGGTGACAGATAAGGTAAAACCAATTATTGTAAAAAGGGTAAAAGATCCAGATAAGGGCATCTATTGGCAGAGCTAAAATGGAATATAATCTTTTTCATGATTGTATAACCACCTTGAAGTTAAGGTGTTCTTGTTTTTTGTTGCCTTAGAATAAGCTCTTGATAATGGGAATGACTTTTCACCAAGGAGTCTGCAAGGTTGCAGCACCCATGTTGCAACGTCATGTCGTAGCACAGAATGAACAGTCCAAACATGATCTCTCCAGCTTGGTTTGGTTTTTGTAAGAGGGTCAAAGTATGTTCTCCAACACACTTGAAAAGGGAAAGCTGAGGGGGAGCACTCGTCAGTTGTCACCATCTTCTACATTGAAATGTTCTTAATATGGAAAAATGAAGGCATGGTTACATGAGACAGGTGTACTGTTGTGTTTATCTCTTGGACTTATGAAATCCACTGGTAGAAACTTGGCAAACTATAGCTGGAAACTAACTGCTGACACACTAGCAAGCCAGGAACAAGCTCAAGCTGGTTTGCTCACTAAAACAGGAAACTAATTATTATGGTGACACTTTGTCACAAGTTAAAGGCAATTTAGTTTTTGTGTGAAGAAGAAGACCAGACAGTTATAATAGAGATTTTCAAGCCATTATAGCTTTTATAGCTTTCATCTGTAATGGAATATCAACAGAGTACATGACACAGATACTCTATACATTCTTGAACACTATTTGGGTTGCACAGTCACTACTCTAAGAATCCTACAGGGTAAAGGGAGCTACCTTTGACCCCCAGTCACAAAATATTTACGCCAAAAGATCTACAGGTGTCTTAGAAAGTTTGGATACTTAACCAAAGCTTTCTTGTTGCTTTGTCGATGTGTCCATTTGCAAGTGTTATAAACGAAAACCAATACAGCTACTTCGTCTCCGTGTCTGTCCTCTAGTTTTTAGAAATGACCACAACTCTGCAAACCTTGCTTCTTTTTGAGTTATGATCAAATGGATGATGCAGTAATAGTGATGATAGCGTCCTCTGTTTAAACTTTCTGGCACTTTAAGTTACACAACCAATATGGTTTGCTGCTAGCTTTTGTCCA
Source organism: Tautogolabrus adspersus (assembly GCA_020745685.1). Lineage (NCBI taxonomy): Eukaryota > Metazoa > Chordata > Actinopteri > Labriformes > Labridae > Tautogolabrus > Tautogolabrus adspersus. The sequence continues at coordinate 12,491,638 of CM036542.1, read as the reverse complement.
CTGATGTAAACGCGAACATCTACCTTGATGTCCATCGACATTTGTGAAAATTTAACATATTTTCTAAAAAAAAAAAAGAACCATATGGTCTCCCAAAATGTGTCCAGTAATGGAATTGTTACTGAAATAAACCTACATCACTACTGCTGACACCTCAAATCTGCCACCTGCAGTGTGCCACACAAGCCTCAGATTAGCAGCTGCAAATGACACATTCTGAAAATTGCTTCCAGTGTGTTCAGGCTTTAACTCCAATCAAAGCCTGGCCTCACTGGTAAGCTTTATCCTGGTTTCATAAATTCTGAGGTGGAAGTGACAAACAATATGTGTGCCATTTGGAGTCTTCACCTCTGGATATAATAAATTCTGCATAAGCATATTTTGATAGAGCAGTATTAGGCGGAATCACTAAAGCTCTGAGGATTAAGTCTAGTGACATGATCTGAATCCTCAGTATCTCTGTAGTTGTTCCTGTTGCTCTGAGCAGAATTGCTTTCTATGAAGCAGAAAGTGAAGGAGAAATACACAAAGACTGGAGCAGATTGAGGGGAATACGGGGGAGGGCGGAAGAGACATTTTTCTCTCTCAAAGATTGATAAAAGAGAGATCTTTCTGTAACTCCAGGCTAATTCAATGAGTAGTGCCAGATCTCGCTGGGGAGTTACAGGCCTGGCTTCAAAACAATTAGCTGGAGAATGGAAGCCGTTTAAAAGACAAGGAGACGAGGAGATCTTAATACAGCTGTGGGTATTTCCCCATGGAGGAGTCATTTTTACAACCCTCTTACAGAATCCCTCTTACACTGTAATACCGCTAACCAATCTCCTCTCTATCATTCGCACAGAAGACAATTTTGTGAAAGTTGCTGTAGGGAAAAGAGAGAGGAAAGGGGGAGAAAAAGAACTAACACCAAGAGAGAGAGAGAGAGTGTGTGGAGGGGTTAGATAGACAAATGGGGACACTTCAAGGCAGAAAGTGGGAGATAAAAACACAATTGGACAGAGGGAGGGAGAAGACCAAGAGCATAAAAGAAAGAAGTGCTAGCTTAAAGGGACACTTCACCGGTTGAAACATGAATCTGTCTTGAAAACGGGTCATATATGTAGTAGAAATGTGAAATAAATGTTGAAGTTGGTGCCTTCTTGACCGAGAAAAAGGCAGAACGTGTCTTCTTGGCTCATGTGGATGAAAGACAACTCCCAGAATGCACAGCACCGCAGCAGCCGCCTCCTGTTCCTCCATCAGCCTCAACCGCTCGTCGCTAATATTGCGGCTCGTAGAGATAGCCATGAACATCCGATGCGAGCACAAGACCTTCAAAACCCCCTTCATCCATATCAGTTTGAAGTTGAAACATACTTTCCGCCATTGTCGGTTCTTCTCAGTTTTCTCAACAGAGCATGTTAGCATAGCTTCCAAGCAAGATGGCGGACATTGCTTTTAGATTCTGGGAGTGAGGTCCCATCCACTGATCTATAATAGGATCTGTAGCTTCAGTGGGTCCCACCCCCTATTGGCGGGTTGAAAACATGAGGAACTAGCGATGTAGTTTCACCCCCTCTAACCAAAGCAGCCTCTGATGACGCAAAATGACGATTTTTGCGTCATCCGAGGCTCCTTTTCAGAAAAGAAATGCAGAGCTGTCCCGTCTCAGGGGGTAAAAGGGGGCGGGATGCACGACCATTCAAAAATACTACCAGGTTTCTAAAGATACAAAGCTTAATGCAAATGGATGAAGTATCCCTTTAAACAGTGAGATGAACAGAAAGAGAAAGAGCTCTTGAAGACATATATACAGCTCAGCAGAAGGCTGCTTGTGGTTGTCTTGGGAGCTGGAAGATTGAAGATCCCTCTCCCTTTATGAGGACTTCCTGCTTGCTGCCCTGTTTGCCGAGGGCCAATCAGTGAGTCCATCTGTCCACTGGGGCCAATCAGTGAGAGCACAGGAGAACTAAGTCAGCATGTCCTCATCCACATAGGTAATCAAAGACACTGTTAAACCTCTGCCATTCTGGAGTGCTTTTCATACCCTCTTAAACAAGGGTTTTCCAAACTGTATCATGACTGAGTCCAGGTTGCCTCGAGGCAGCTTGTCATGAAGCAGTAGCTAAATCTGGCCTGAGTTACTGTACAACGTTAACCTTTGACTCATACCTGCAAGGCTTAATCTGCATGCAAGCGAATGTAATAATTTTAATTACAGCAGGGATATACATTTTCCTGCAAACTCTGCTGTGGGTGCTTAAAAAAATAAAAAAGTGCTTTAGGCTAGGCAAGCTAACTTATGGCTCATGTCAGACAAATTCAGTAAGTAATTAAATGCAAATTTAAAGCTGCACTCATCAATATCACAAGACAAACAATAGACCACGAGACTGTATGTGATGTGAGGGACGCTCTTAAACCCACGGAAAATGATCACCATACTTTAGTTGCACACAACACTGTAGGCCTGTTTAGCACCTTTTAGCTAATTGTTTTGGTTTGACAGATGGCGACTTTGTCTTTGTTTGGTCTCACCATTCTCATAAACAACACAGGACAATGTTAAGAGTAACAAGAACTAGTATAGGTACACTGCACTACATGCCTCGAACAAACAGCCAACAGACAAAATTAGAATCTATCTAAGGTAGCATTTAGCAGCTAGTGAGTCAGCTTAAATTCAGTTAAATGTCATTAGTGATAATGTTTTTTCTCATCACAGTTTGATGTGTAAATAAGCACTTTTTTAAAGATTTATTGTTTGAGCTTTTTTAGCATTTATTTGATAGGACAGTAGAGCCCGACCGATTAATCGACGAGCCGATAATATTGGCCGATGTTAGCCAATCCAGTGACTATCTGTATCGGCTAATTTTATCGCAGATATACGCCGATATTTATTCACCAGTCAAATAGCATTTCATTTGAGTTGTATTGTACTTCACTAGCATTTCTCTTTCTGGCTGTCAGCAGCAGTGTTATATGGATTACAACAAGCATTATCGCTCTCCAGAGTGTCAAGCGGTGATGCACATCCATGCGCTGTTACTTTCCAGTAGACTGACAATCTGGTCTTCGTCTATCTTTTCCACAAGTGTTTGATAACTGCATTTGAGGGATCAACCTTATAAATGTGTATATCTATATCTATCTATCTCTAAAGATCAAACATAGCTCTAAGAAAGATATTGGCCGATATAGCGGTATCAGATTTTTTTACGGTATCGGCCCCAAAAATCCTGTATCGGTTTGGCCGTATAGTTGACAGAGTAGGAAATCTGGAGAGAGAGTGGGGAAGACATGCGGGAAAGGAGCCAGAGTCCGGACTTGAACCCAGGCCGTCAACTTTGAAGACTATAGTCTCTGTACATGGGGCGTGACCTAACTGCTAGGTCATCTGCACCCAAAAGAAGCATTTTTTGCCATTCCACAATTAAAATGTAAAGATGTGAAATTATAAAATGACAAACAACATGTGTAACTGAGCTTTCTGGGTTTGCCTTACTGAATATTATTAGAAAAAAAAACAGAGGTATAAAATGCTAATTAAAAAAAGTTTCCACTTTAAGTTACTAACATTCTCATCTTTGTCTTTTAAAAAAAAAAATGGCTTCAATGTGCCAAAATGTAGCCGTAAAAACATACATGTTCCCTTTTTTTCTTAGTTGTGTCACATTTTATTCAATCACTTTACATCGCTGTCGGTCTGACAAAAGTAATTACCAAAATTCATCAGTAACAGACACACCTTTTTGCACCTCCCACCCACAGTATAAAGGCATGCAGCAGTTCCCTGTGGTGCAGCAGCCCATATCATCAGTATACTCCCAGCCACACCTCCTGCTCGCAGTATGATGAATGGACTCCTCCCTGGAGAGTAAACAGCAAAGTCATCCAACCTCAACCCTACCAGTCACTGTCACATTCAGGTACACAGAGTCGCAGGTTACAAGTGGCAGAAAAAAACAGCTGTTAGACATTTAGACACATAGTGATGAAAACGTGTTACGATGTCAGACGAGGAGGTGACGATGATCTGGAGCATCTTCTGACCTGCAGGGCTCATGGAGGAGAAAGAGCTCTAAGATCAAGTTTAGGGACAAGGCAGAGTTTTGTTATGTTTATTTTATCTGTGCAATTAAATTTTAGGCATGACGAGTGAATTGTATAGTAACTTGTGTTGTTAGACGGGACTTATCCACACTCGCCTCCCATTTCTCACTCAAACTTTACCACCAAACTTTGTGTTATCTTGTTACTAAATGACTCCTTTCTTCAGCTGCCAAGAAAAGTAAAAGCAAATACTGGTATTGAGTTATATGATAATAATTAGCTTTGTCTGTTACTGTTGGGTCTGTTCTCTGTTCCTTGGTAAGAGTCCCATGTTGTCCTAGGCTGCTAAAATCCTCAGCATCATCATCAACAACAACAACAACACAAACAGTCCATATCATCTTACATACTGGCTTTCTCTCAACCTGAAGGCCTTTTAAAAATAAAAAACTCTTTAAGTACAAGTTCCAAGTTGCCTGACAACCACTTGTGAATTCAAAAGCTTCCCTGCCTCTGTTTTCTGCTTTTTATCCAGCGTTTTTGTTTTATTTGCATGTAAAGGTGTCTCTCTCGCCGGGGACCAATTAAATGATAAAGCAGAGCTGTTACAGGTTTATGTAAATTCACTCTACGAGAGGCTGGTATTGATAAATGGCGTGGAATTACAGAAAAGCAAATAACTGCGGGTGGTGTGCATTATTTTCCCTTTTTTTAATTAATAAGGTTGCAGAGGAAAATAGAGTGTCTTAAGATGAGTAGCAAACCTTTCTCGAGGGTTGTTTATGTTTAAAGAGGAGAGAAAATGAAAGACATACAGAGAGAGAAGGAAGAATAAACACCAAGAAGGAAACTAATGCAGAGGCGCAACAGCCTGTTCAGCTCGGGACACGAGTGAAAAATGGAGTTTCTTATTGCGGCAGCCAACATCATTAAAGCCGCATTAAGCAGTATTTTTTTTACATTAACACTGAATCAGATGGCTCCCTGAATCAACAGCCCGGTCTGAAAGCTGCTTTCAAAATCTTTTTTTCTGATCATTCTTGTGCCTTACAGGAGAAAAAATCACCAAAGAACCGGAACAAAGCTGCGATATTAGAAAATAAAGGACACACGAACAAGTGATATTAAAAGTGACTGGTGAGAGAAGTTTACCATGTTGCAGACCAAAGAGACAGCAAAGGGGTTTTCTGCTATATCTGCAGTCTCTTTGCATAATAAGATAACAGACTATAAACTCAAAACGTACACACTGGGGTGAACAGGTGTAACAGAATCCTTATTCTTAGCTCTTATGTCTTGTAGGCTCCTCTGGATTGTTGGTGGGGACGGCCTGCTGCTGTGTCAGTGTGTTAGAATCCCAGGAGGCCTTGTCCCCGGCAGCAGAGGCCGGCCTCTCGAGTAGACGGAGCTCCCCCCAACCTTCAGCGAAGTGATCTGGCACTACTACCACCGGACGACCCAGACGCCCAGCCACCACCGTCGGACTGTGTCGTCCCCACAACCACCGTCGTCCTCGTTCATGCACGGCCTGCTCCGACCTCCACCTCAAGAGTAAGAAAGTGTGGACAACAGGAACGCGAGGAATACAATGGAGAAATCCTTCCTGCATCTTATCGTTTTCTTAACATTGAGTGTGGTCTTTCACCTGCTCTTTTGTAAAGCGCCTCGAGATAACACTGTGTCATCTTACTTTATTACTCTTCATGTGTTTTGTTGCGTTTGCTTCTTTTTCTGCATTTCTTGTCCAACAGGGGTCGGTCAACAGTTACGAGCATTACTGCCACCTCGTTTGGTGAGCGGAACCTGCCATGTGTGACTGCCTTTAATCTCTTCTCAGATGTATTCGTCATATGACTGCAAGCACGTTCATACCATGACGGTTCAGAACAAATACAAGTACAGTTACACCCTTTTTTTGTCAGAACACGAAAACTGTTAATTGGCCAGTGATTTCAAAAACTATCACTCAGCTTGTAACAAGCTCAACTACTTGCTAGTCACTTGTTATCTTTCATATCAGAAATGATACACATTAGAAAGATGGTTTAATGACTCAAAGTGAGTCACTCACAACATCATCACTTTCAAAGAGACTCTTCCTAAATGACAAGGATTGATTTTATATAAAGCATCTGGAATTTGTATGAAGCATCAACCACTTAGAGGAGACTGACAGGCAGAGACACACACAGGCAGACAGACCAAAAATCACACACATGTACACGCACGCACGCACGCACGCACACACACACAGCCATGAGTAAGAGAGGCCTCTTGATGTTCTCATCAAGCCAGAAGGCACAGCAGGGACTGACGACTCACTGTCAAGAGACAAATCAGTACGTACACACACACACACAGGAAGAGGAATGTCTAAATATTTCCTCAGAGACGCAGCAGTTCTATCTTCAAAAAGTTAACTCGTTATGATTCTCTCTCTATATAAGGAAATTGAATGTTTATGTGTGTGTGTAATGCTCTGCGTCTGTGTTAGCGTGTCTTTTGCTGGAGACAGGAAACTGGTAGCTATTGGCCGGTGATTTCTTCATAAATTAGAAAAAGGTTTATAAAATTGCAAAACTATTGAATCACTTTGCCCGTCAGGTTCTAAGAAAAGCAGGACACTTTTATATCTATCAGTCAAGTTTACAACACACAATGTACTAGCATTTTTTTTCTGCTAGAAAACGACTTTTTTTTGGTCCAAAGTCCGATCAATAACTTCTCAAACATACGTTTTTACATGAACATTTATAAGGATTGTATCTTAAGAGATCAAATCTTTCCAGAATTTTTGTTATGAATCCTGTATTCCTTTTTTTTTGTTTTGCCTTCATATTGATGCTTCATACAGCTCCTTAGAGGCAACATAATTTATACGCCTGCGAGACACACTGGATCTGAGCCCACAGAAGGGGCCATGCATCAGTCTAAGTTATATCTGAAGTACTGAAGGTCTCAACATCACTAAATGTCTTCCAGCTCCGATGCTGTATTTTATGACTTTCGTGTAGTTTTTGGCTCAATTGTACACACTGGATTGGCCTGTAAAGCCCTGAGTATACTTGCTGTTAACTACGCATACGCGAACGCATGACGTCAGCCTCGCGTATCCTGCGGTGGTTTGGAGCGTTGGTTGTGCATGTCCTCAGAAATTAACGCTTGCATATGCAATATGCATAAAACCGCTAGGGGGAGTGTAGAGTTGTATGGTGATAAGACCGGAAGTGTCAACATCGGAGACGCCAAAGAGCTGTACAACTATGGCGGAAACATTTGAAAACAACCTTATAGATCAAGTCAGAAACTACCCACATCTGTATGATGTGTCATTGCCGCTACACAGCGACAAACATGCGTGCCTCAAAAGCTGGCGAGAGACTAGTGCTCATTTAGAAGTCGACGTGGAAGCTGTTAAAAACAAGTGGAAACATTTCCGAGACTGTTACGTCCGTGCCCGGCGGAAAATTATGGAGAAACCATGGGGACGGTGCTGATGGCTTGTTTTGTCCACCGGTAATCAATCCTTTCGCCTTTTACGACGCCGTGATCTCAAAATGACCATTAAATTAACCTCCTCCAGTGTTGACATGTTAGTTTACCTATGCAAATCAATGTTCTCTACTTCGGTGTTTTACGCGGTCTGATTTACGTTGTGCTCCCTCTAGAGGAATCCTCCAGTAACAGACGTTGCGCAACGGCAAGTATGTGAACGTAAACGTTGGCGACGCAGCCGTTTGTTTACGCGTACGCGAGGTTCAACAGCAAGTATATTTGAGCCTTAAGCCTCGTCAAGGTGATTGATCGCTTTCAGAAGTGAACACAGCTCATATTCTTAAATTAATTTCATATTTGTTGTGATGGCATCTTAGGCAGATATGTATCAATAATTAAATCAAAGGATATCATACGATAAAAAGTGAAAAGAACTACAAAAAAGTGCTCAAAATACTTTCATTCACTGTGAAGTTCACAAAGGAACAAGACATTTTGACAAGTCACAGTTGAGAAGAGCATGCGTGTAAAAATAAATTGAGGGATCATGTTCTTCTTCTTCGTTGAATTTATTAGAGCTGTACGACGTCAGGCTGCCAAGATGTCACGCCATTACATAGCTTACGCGGCTATCGCCATCCGGCTAACAATCAGCTTACAGAGTGAGGGTACAGTTGGCTGTGGAAACTCGAGAAAGATCAGAGTTTATCGTACCAAACTGTACCAAACTGTACTGAACCAAACCGGACCACTTTGTGGAAACGGGGCTATAGAGTGGAGACGGATGAAACAACAGGCAACAAGCTGCTATCTTTGATTCACAGCAGTAAGGATCACACCAAGTGAGTCGGGGAACAATCTACCTCACACATGATGACAATGCATCTCTTATATTTATGCACACAAAGAAACTTCTAACTAAACTAATGAGGTCCAAAGAATCACGACATGTTTCAGATCAATTCATTTATTTCTGCCTTCGGCTCATCTCCCTCAAAGTCTGTATACACAGCGCATGCTTTTTTAATGGCCTTTAATTAAGCACTTGTAATCGTTAATGCCTTCTTGCAATCTGTTGTTGTCCTCTGTGTCTTCATAAAATGCTAATATCACAGCACTTACAGTAAGAGTAGACTCTACTGTAATTGATCCCAAGGTTGGGTTTAAAGCTATGGTTCTTAAAATATGGTTGTAGGAATAAAAAATAAATGATAAAGATAAAAAAAGATGGGGACATACTGTATGTGTCTGGCTTGGTGTAGATCAGTTCAGATGAGAATCTGCTGGTATGTGTCTTTTCTACTGTTTTAAAAGGCTTTGATAGAATTGGTTGAATTACTTGAAATCTAAAGCTGCTGTTTCTTTTTGTACTATAACAATAAAATCAAATGTCCATCATTACAGTATAATCTAGCTATACGAAATAAATTGCATAGCCATGATTCACCCACTAATGACTCTGCTAATTGGACCGTTGTGACTATGTGGGTGTATTCAATTGGTGCTTGACTGACATTAAGCTTCCTTGTTAGCTTTTCTGAACCTGCTTTGGTTGGACAAATTACCCCTTCACTAATCTTATTGGTACATGTAATTCCCATTATAGGTCCTCCCACCCCTTAACCTGAGCAGAGGTCTAATCAAACACCTGTGTGGGTGTGTGAGACTTAATCTGACACAGTGAGTGAGAGCTTAATAACAACAGGAATTAATGAAGCAGTGTTGCCCCGGTAACTCCAGTCAAAAAGTAAGAATGAAAAGTTAGCAATGTAAACAAAACAAAAAGTCTAATTTCTAGTGAGATTATTTTCCATTTGCAATGGTATACATTTGATTTGTAACCAACTGCATACCACAACACACGCTTTGTTATACACAATCAGTGCTGACTGCTTGATTCTGAACTTCAGAGGCCAATAATTTGGCCTGACGTACAAACATTCTGGAGTGTTTGTTCGTTTTTGGCACTTGGCTTCACTGTATAGAAGCTTAGGAACGTTTTTCTTTCGAAGTGTGAGGCACAATGACTGCAAGCTTCATGTCAACCTACATTGTGATGAATAGGGCTGAGGCTCTCACGATTCGATTCGATTTCGATTCTTGGGGTCACGATTTGATTCAGAATCGATTTTCGATTCAAAACGTTTCTGGATTTATGGATCCATGGATTCAAGATCTATTTATGAATGAGGACATACTTCAGGATCTACTCCAGTCAATTTCTTGTTGCTCTATATGGCATTCTAATGAGTTAAAGAGCTTAATTTTTTTTTTTTTTAAATCGATTTTTGTTAGTTATGAATCGATTTGAAAACCTTAGAAGAGAAGAATCTCGATTTTTACACAAATCGATTTTTCCCCCACCTCTAGTTATGAAATATATTGTCTCTGACACTCTTGCCAAAGTGCTCTACACAGGTGGGCATTTCTTCACACATCATCACAATGAGGGAGGTGTGTTCTTTTGACCTTCCATCTTTACAGCTCATGAACTCTTGACAGAACGGGTCTGGTGTTTCTTTCCACATCATTTTCAAAGCACGGATGAGAGTGAGATGTTGTAAACATTGACGCACACTGAGAAGTAAGAGGCTGCAGTGTGCTCTGATTACTGTAAACCGGCTTTAGATCAATAATGCAACCACAGCTGCAGCATGGTGATGTGATGAACTGACAGGACGGACTGACTAATGGGGTTAGACTTTCTTCGGACTGACAGCAGATGTGAACGAGATGATCTGTGAGTTTCTTATCATCAACGTGTTCTCTGTAAATTTTAGGAAACTTTATCAAGAGGACTTGTAGACTAACCAAAGAGCAGCAGTGTTCATTGACCTCTGAGAAGCGACCCATCCAACAAATTCATCTTGATTTACATTGAAAAATAGTTACAAGGACTGCAGGAAAAAACTGATTTTCCCTGCGTCAGTCCCTGCTGATTTTAAAAATAAATAAATGTAAGTGTGCTTTGCCTTAGTCAGAAAAAGGCAGACATGTTTTGCTCAGGTATGTATTAAAGTAGACCCTGTCAATGATAAATTATTGAATATGATGTGGAATAAATTAAGAAAATGCTGTAGGGACAGTAAAAGATATGTCCACAAAACAAACACAAATCACCAGAATTCAAAAACTCTGTGTAACCAGCAGATAAACTGATAACATGGGAATGCATTTTGCAAACCTCAGAACAAGTTTCAGACTGGAAACATTTTCTCTACATTGATACAAAGGTAATATGTCGAGAAAGGTGCATTTTGAAGTATTTCACAAACATACTGTTGCCCAGGGCACCACCACGAGCTCACTCCATGTCGGAGCGAGTGATGGAAGAGACAAGTGATGAGGATGAGGAGTGAATTCTCAATCAGAAAGAGCGCTCGCAGAAAAAATGTGCAAGCAAATGAATTATTACCAATGTTTCACTTCTTAAGTGTGGACACCTTCTGTCAAATACGCAACACTTACCGTTCATCACGGATAACCTGGAGGTGACCCAAGGTCACCTTTTTTTTTGGGAGCTCCAGCCACATGTCATGGTCCTAAACTGTTGGAATTTGCTCAGTTTTAATGGAGATTGTTCCGTTGTTATCATATGAAATGAACCTAGTGTTACTCTTTAGTTACTTTAAAAGTATAGCTGTCTTTCTTAACATTATGTTTCACAAAACTGAACAAAGGTGAAACAGATTAGACCAGTTACATTCATTCTTTCCAATTCAGCAGGTGTCCTTTACCTCTGTCATCTTAACAACTCTAGACACTCTCGGGCTTAAGCTTTAAACCTCTGTGTGTGTGTGTGTGTGTGTGTGTGTGTGTGTGTGTGTGTGTGTGTGTGTGTGTGTGTGTGTGTGTGTGTCTAGCTAAGAAGGAAACTCAGGGAGACAGTTGCCACCACCATTTCAGCACCCAGCAGTAAAGTATTGATCTCTTGTTTCAGCAGCTCTCTCTCTCTCTCTCCTCTTCCATCTCTCTCTCATCCCTCTTTCACTTCTTGTCCTTCATCTGTCTTGTTTTCCTCTCTCTCTCCCTTTCATTGCCACCGTGTCTAATTAAATTCCATTTTCAGTTTAATTTTCTATTTCTTTCTATTTAATATCTTCCCTAACCCTCATGATACCCAATCTAATCTCATTTAACTCCCCTTTCTTTCTCTTGTTGCCTCTCTCGCTTTTTTCCTCTCTCTCTCTCTCTCTCTCTCTCTCTCTCGTCGTCAATCTCTCCCTCATTTCTCACCCCACCTCCCCCCTCCCTTCCCTCTCTCTCCTCTCCTCATGCTGTTTCTCCTCCCCTTGCAATCCCTCTCTTCCTGACTCCTACAGATGTTAACCTTGTAGCACAGTTTCCTCAGGTTGGAGAGACACGCGGCTGAGAGGGTGGCAGTGATGCAGAGCTCAATACCTCCACCCTCAGGTGATGATGGGAACTGTTCTTCCACAGGTTTCGCTGTAATAAGATGAAACCTTGATGATTCATGGCTTTTTAGAGACGTGCTGTAGAGGGCTGTAAATCAGTTTAAGATATCTGCCTCATAAACCTTGGCACAGAATCATCGTTCCTATGCAGACAGAGATGGATAGCGGCAGGATGCTGCTTTTAAGAACTACTTTTGTTCACCTGAAGCCTTCGAAAGGAATCTTCAAGCCTTTTTAGTCAAGCTTTTTCTTTTTGAATAAAGCTGTAGTAAGACGGTGTAATCTTTCTGCTGCACAGATTTGACATTTTACATTGAACAAGTGCTTTTCTGTTACCTATCTGTCTTGATGGATGGATAGAAAGATAGCATAACATCTTTCCAACATTTCAGTGGAGGAGCTTACAGGGGGAAAAAAATCACAACTAAACATCTGTGAAATTAGCCACGTCTCAATGGAGTTTCTTGCTGTGGATCTGTGATTCTCCACATGTGCAAGCATAATATTAATGAAAGTAATTACAGTGAGACAAAACACATCATCAAACAGCCCGTATGTTCAATAAAAGCAGAACAAGGGAAAGTGATGCAGAAACATTCTCTGAGCTATCAGTCACTTACCCCTCCATGGACTGATACAAGCCACGTGTAGCATCGTTGTTGTGCTAAAGTAGTTACGAGTGCTTTAACTGCTAAAAGGGAAGCTGTTAAACTGTATTCTTAACACGGGTCACTTTCAGGCGTGTGGTTATAACTGTTACAGGAGCTTGTGGTACGTGTGGCCTGGTCTGTGGCCTGGTCTCTCTCTCTGCTGCCCCCTCCTCTCTCTGCTTGCTGCACACCTGAGTGCAATTAGCACTCAGGTAGGAAAGGTAGTTTAGAATGCGGGGTGCAGAGGAGCTCGACCAGGCACTCGCACACAACTCTGGGCAGAAGGTGAGGAGATCTTTTGCTCTCCTGTGTTTTTGTTCCCTCTTTTCCCAATTAGATATTTGTATACTCAGGCATGTTTCCATTGCTGGATTTTGTCGTTTTAGTTTGGGCTGGAGATACCCAGTAGTCCTCTTTCTGGGGGGTCTTGCTTTTCAGTAGGTTAGTTTTTTTTAGATAGTTTTAGGGGGAGGTGCAGAGAGCGACGACTCATTGCGAGGCTGGCTAGGCGCCTTCCCATCTTTTGTACTTTTTGGCCAGGGTCTCCAATCCCTTTTTTTTTATGATTCATTATTTACATTTCATTATTTCTGGGGGGGGGGGGGGGGGATTTTCAAGCCAATAAAGCTCAGGGTTAAAACCGTATATCTGTGTAGCGTCTTGTGTTCTGGTCTCCTTTGTTTTTGAGCCTCATCTAACTATTCTGATCTGTCCTCGTGCATTTGCAAAATAAGCATTTTTTTAATTAATGAGATGGTAGGCCTTGTCACTACAAGTAGATTTTTTTGTAATGGTCTTCTGAATGTATATATGTTGAAGGCCTTTCTTTGTTCAGCAGATAAATTGCCTCGGAAAGTTCAGACAAGGCTAGAGTCATCTCAAGACCAAAACTAGTCCAGGGTCTTAAGATCAACTTTGCCAGCATAAACGCTGCATTGTTTGTCACTTCCATCAATATCACATCAGAGAATGAGACAAAGTAATAAGGTCAAGATGACAAGGAGCACGAGAACAACAAAAGGACGAGAGGCAAACGAGAGAGGGGTTAGAAAAGGAGAGGCAATAAGTGGAAGGGACAAAAGGAGGAGGAAAGACAAGAGGTGAATATATAGTAAACATAGGGAAGAGGATGATGAAGGGGGTTAGTTGTAAAGAGTGAGAGAATGATAGCTCATGGTAAATGAGGTGTGAATGTGAAGGAGACTGAGACAACATGTGTTGTCAGTCTCATTGCAGGTTCTGTTCCTTCACTGTCAGCCTGCGTCAGTGGAAACACTGAACTTGGCATTTTTCCCTGAAACAACACACACACAAGCACAAACACATGTCCTACAGCTCACTTAGACACACTCAAACAAAGTCATACTGTACAGGAAGTTGTTAAAGACACACAGACACACAGACTGAACAAACCTCCATGCATATTCTCTCTGCAGATGCATACAAAGAAATACTAAAAACAGGAGGAAAACACCAAAAGAATGCACCTGAAAAGTCTCCAAATGCTGTAGATTGAAGGTTTCAAATTCAACAGGACATCAGTGGGTTTAAGCAGCTTTGAGAAGTATTGAGCATCCAGACTTCAGTTTACAGATAGTCAGTAGCATTGATTGTTGCAGCTTGTAAACACAACGTTCAAACTGGGCGCCTCATCGCCACCAGAAGCCCACTGCAGGATATAGTGTTCATAGCACGTTTGCTGCTTGTACACGCAAGCTACCGCGCACTAGCACAAGGTAACCACCCGTGTTTGACAACTGCCTGTCCAACAGAAAGCAGACTCCTTGCCCCACATAAAAGCCATCACATGGTTTACCCTTCGGGTAAGGGTTAGGGTTAGGGGCTTTATCCGCTTGACGTTTCGCCGCACTTTGATCATATTTTCTCGTGTATGAGGCGATGTCCACGTCCATTATATGTGCTGGTTGGAATCGCGTCTTGAATTGTATCTACTTCTAAACTCACCTGAGCGCTGTCATTGGCTGGGGGGAAACACACCAGCTCCCCCGCACAGAAACGTCCCGAGTCGACCGATACAAACCAAAACATGAAAACCCAGGCATGAGGACACGGGTCACCAGCACTCATGTACAGAATGGAGGCTCATAAGTGATGATTGAGCAGCATTTCTTTTGTACAAGTCTATATTGTATTTTTGAGGAAAAAGCTCCTGAGTGTCCTTTCTTAAAATTACAAACAGTGCAATATTTTTTAAGAGGGTCAACCAAAAGATAAGATTTACCTGTGAAGGAAAAAAGTTTTAAATCAAATAATTACTGCTGATTTAGCTGATTTTTTTAGAAGTGCATTTTGGGTAAAGATCTAAAGAAACGTAGTGAAGCACTTAAACTTCATACCGCACAATAAAAGGTGCAGACTGTTTAGTTTCTGTTTCTTTAATAAATAAGTGCACCTTCATCTTTATTCTCAAATTCTGCTCTCTTTAAAATGAACTTTCAGCTTCTCCCTGGATCCATTCATATGATTGATGTCTTCACACTCTGTATTTGCTCCGTTTATTTTCTGCTGTAATACCAGTTATGTAAATCCCAGCTGCTTCATATTAAATGAAACTCTTGAATGAAAGTTATCAAGAAACCAAAATCCTGCAGTTTGAAGCACTTAGTTATAACATCTCTCAAATAACACTTCATAAAGAGACTTCAAATAATCCCTGCTACGTCCCTGATGGCTCCATCACTTTAAATAGCAAGCACGCACACGCACGCACACACACACGCACGCACACAAAATCCTGCCTTCACAAATACACATTGAAAACAAAAGATTCTCAAAAACACACACACACACACACACAGAAGTTTTCATGCACGCACAGATAAAGAGAACAAAGCTTGCGTTCGTGTGCATGTGTGTGTGTTCGTGTGATTTGCGCTCCGTGCACGTGCTTGTGAATAAAAAAGAACTGCTTCTTGGACGAATCCAGTCGAAATAATCATCCTATCCTGGCCGTCCAGATACCAACACTGTGTCCCGTGAGGCTTCATTACTGTTGCTGCTAATTAAGCAGCTCCAAATAAACACCATCGTCTGCCTTCATTAACACAAACACAGACGCATCAACACATGCTTAGACTGGATGCATTTGTTGATGCCGACATGAATAAGTGAGGAGATACATAATATTCTGCTAATAGGATAGAAAATGAACAGTATATATCATGACGTATCTACTACCTAAGAGACTCGAGATTCCCCACTGTTTACATTTTACACTGTCCCAACCCTCTGGTTAGAATCCTCAGAAAGATAGATGTCTTTGATTTATTCTTTCCAATCACCATTTTAGAATTAAAAATGAAATTTAATTAAACTATAAATCAAAATACTATTCATTTGAATAAAAAAATGGTAAGAGACAGAAATTGGAACTCCTTAGTCGTTGGGGAAACATGCAAACTTAAGTTTGGTATCAATAGATGAATTACTTTTAAACCAAGTATTGAGTTTAGATTATTCTCCTATTGATAGAAATGAATCATTATGGAAAAATTATACAGAATTACAATAAGTGATTCAATAATAAAGCCTTTTTTCAGGTCAAATGACTGTATGACTGAATGTGTTGGGGCGATGGTGGCAAATAAATGTGAATTTTTTTAAGTGGCAGCTTGTCCTGAAATGTTTAATACTTTTTTTTAGAAATGTATACATGAAAAAAGCTTTTACTCTCTTGATGTGCAGGGCAAAGGGGAGGGTGATGTTAGCAATGATTATTCTCCCCTTCAATCTTACCACAGACCATCAAATCCTTCACAGCAGACCTTCAATGCCTGAACAAAACTTCATGGCCATCCATCTAATAAATGGTGACATCTCCATTCGGACTAAAGCGATAAGCGTGACCAGGTGCGGGGGAACTAACATCGACATCCATAGCACCTCCATGTCTAAAAATGCCCCAACGTTCACCTGTACGAGTGTCTTCATTCTAAGGTTATAATGCTTTTTATGTCACACATTGACTGCAGGTCACCCTGCATGCACACTCAAACCTCTTCAGATGATCCAGGACGCTGCTCGCTCAAAGAACAGCTACAAAAGGGACTCCTCTCTACCTAAGCTCCCTCATCAAAGTCTACAATCCCTCCTGCCCACTACACTCTGCCAATGAAAGGCGCCTGGTCACAAGTCACAAACTAGACTCCTCTCCTCTGCAGTCCCCCGGAGGTGGAATGAGTTTCTAAAATCTATTCGATCTGCAGAGTCACTTTTCACCTGTGAGAAAACGCTAAAGACCCACAGCTCTTCCATGAACCCCTACGCACTAAATGATATTGATGATATTGAAGATGATGATAATATTGAGAATGGCGTTGATGTTGAGTAGAATATTCATCGAGATGATGATTTTGATGATGAAGCCGTTCATGATGACTCCATCCCAACCAGCCATGTGCTTTGCCTCTGTGCACTGCCTGTCAGCACCTGTGTCCAATCAGACGTAAGGATGATAGTTGGCATTAACTGATGTCGTTTCCTCCTCTCTAGATCCTTGCTTGGGTTGTAGTTACTCACAGGTGTCTACTAAATGAAAATGAAGAAGTGTAGAACTGTAAAGTTTTATAGAAATGCAAGTTTAGGTCATGGGATGTTGAATCACACAATTAAGAATTATTGAGAAGTAGGAAGCTGCAGCCCTACCAATTAGTATTTTTTATTTTTATGTTTTGTTACAATAAACAAATGACCAGTCATCCGTATTAACACCGTCAACCCCCACATGCCTTCCATTAAATACTGCACAAGCATTAAGAGAGCACAAGTACTTAGACTTTGCCGACACCACTGACTCATATTGAAGAATGAAGCCATCCTTTACCCATTTATTAACTGCATGAGCACTAACTCACTGCACGGACATAATGGAGAGTCACAATATATCCACCTCCTCCACTGCACCAGCGGAGTACACGGGATGCTGATGTGATTTATCAGCAGCAGGCAAAAGGGCAGACAACAACTGAAGATCTGCTTTAATTAATTTGAGTCTGTGGTGAAAAGTGTGCCATTACAAAAGAGCTGACAGCGGAGGAACCATTCCATTGAGGTGAACGATATCTGAACTGTACGAGCGAAAAGGTTTCAGAGTCCTATAAGGACAAATATACACTCGGTAAATATTGTGACATTTCTGTTGAGTGAATATTCATACACTGTATTTGCTACTGCATTGATATGCTGTGTCTGCACAGCACTGTGAGTCAGTGTGTTTGAAATAATGAGCCGAGGATGAAACATAATTGTATGCCGAAAACTTAGTACTTCAATTTATTCCTTATTACAGCTCAGAGTTCAACACGCTGCAGAGATAGAAAAGCCTTTGATTACGAAGCTGTTAAAAAGGAGAACACAACGTAAACAACAGCAGGCCGTCACGCTGATCTCATTCGCTTTTCTTTGATCCTAACAGAATTGATCCTAGATTTGCATACAAGGACATTTTGCCTACAAAATGCTTGTAATGTGCAAATGTTTGAGGCGTTTGTTTGAAGACTGCAGTGTTGCAGTTTTCCCTTTTTTTTTTCTCTGTGTCAGAGTTTGGCTTTTCACAAAGTGTGAGGTTGATAATGTCAGAGGAGCTGCAGAGTCTGAGAAAAGGCTGTGATAAAATGCTTCATAACCCCGTGACTAAAGGACACCTCGCCTCTCTTTATAGAAATCCCCAAATCTCAATTTTTCACTGCATTTTCCATTTCCAACAGTTTACCCTTGAGCACCCTTTAGGGAACCACAACATGTACAGTATGTCTATGTATTTTATTTTGAAGTCACAGAAGACCAGGCCAGGAGTATGATGGAGATAAAGAAGGAGACACTATCAGTGAAAACATTGAGGCTTCACATTTTCAGTTGAGTTTTTAAAGGGAAGAGAAAATAGACGCTTCAGATAATCTCGTTTTTAAACAAATCCCACATAAGAGCTCACATCCTGTGAAGGACTTTGCAGTGTTAATTAGTGCTGATTTTTCAGTGACAATTATAAGGAGATGATGATTTGATGGAGTGTTGTTTGTTCCCTCATAGTTGTGAACTTTGCTCTAGAGCCTCATGTCGACTCTGTCAGAGCCTTTCATTCAGCCTCAATGGTATAGAAGCTTATATTAACCACATATTCACAGTGAACAGTTTCACCTCATGTGTTTTATTTGGGTTAGGGTTAGATATAATAAAGCTGGAATCAAGAAGTTAGAAATTCGGTTTGAACTTAAAAGGGAAACAATTCCAATCAAAGAATGGGGAATGTGGGGGGAAATTCACAGTTGCTGTTTGGAGTTGAATGTCTGCTTTCAAAGACTTCATCACATCATCACAGAATGGCTAAAGGGGGCAGCTATGGGGGGGTCTCACAATCCCACTTAGTAAACCCACATTTAACAATTGGGTGTATTTTCCCTTCAGATGATCACATCAGTGAAATTCAGTATCACAATCAACTAGAGAGTCGCCATCCCATTATTCATTTAAAAAGAATGTTAAGAAATGGTTTATTGAGAACCAATGACGTTGCAACTGATGCTGTACTCACTCTGTGTAAATGATTACAAGCTAGATCAAATATTGTCAGCTCCTGTTATTGAATTGTTTTGTATATTTTGTTCCTTCACTATTGAACATGTTGTCTTTTTTTTGTGTCAAAAAAACATCTGGCTTAGGGACTGCTGATGAAAATGTGCCTATTTGGAGGCGCAGGTGGCCGAGTTAGTTGCGCAGCCCCATGCACAGAGGCTGTAGTCCTCAAGCGTGCAGGTTCAAATCCGACCTGTGGCTCCTTTCCCGCATGGCATTCCCCGCTCTCTCTCTCTTCACGATTTCAGACTCTGTCAACTATCCTGAAGCACCAAAATAAATCTTTTAGATTAGCCTTTTGGCTAACTAGGGTACATTACCATTTGTATGAATGTTGATTCATTGATTTACATTTTGAAGGTCTACTACCGAAACGTTGCCAATAAATGTTTGTTTGCAAGTTCGACAGTGTGAGGGAGTTTCCCTTTACGTTTTTGATGGACACATTGCTCTCCTACGCACCTGTCTAGTGAGATGCATGTGCAAAGGTTTTTTCTATTTCCCTTTTCAAATAAAACAAGAAAAAGAACTCATGTGACACCCTATAAATGATGTATGAGTATGAACTCACAAGTGCATGAGGTGTCCAGTCTTAGCATTCTGCCATCCTAGTTGTGTGACAGAGAAGAATATTACTTAGTCTTTCACAGTGGGATGACATCCACACACAGAACAAAACACATCTAAATGTAACCTTTTAACTGCTTTAAAATGAACTAAATCTAGGGTATGGGCCTTCACTCACTGTGAACTGATTTGTGAAGACTGATCTGAATCAGTCAAAGTTGTTTAGCTGTAGCTTTACTAAAAGAAATCCCATTCAGCAGCCATGACCTTTTCGTCATTCTCTCCCTTTGTACTGGCCTTCATCAACATTTTTACAACAAAAATATCCCCCACCACAATTATATCTGCACGCTCCTAAATTCCCCCAGCATGTAGCTTTAAAAGGTCTCTTCACTGAAAGCAGATCTTATAAAAATCTTTTAAACCAGAGAGTCTAAACTCACCTATTTCACGGCTGGGGAAACACTGAGGTTACAAAATGAAACAGATTACATGCTGCTCCGTTGTTACCCATACACAATCATTTCCACTTAACATCACACTCATTCAGCGAGTTATGAATGACATTTCCCTGGGCAGACTGTTAAAACACGGTCTGCTTCACATGCGTGTGTAAGAAAAACAAACTGTCTTGTCCATCTCAGCTCTTTGTCTCAGTCTAACTCCCACTGGTGCCCTTTAATATTATGCAGCTAGTCAAACTGTGTTAGGTGGCATTTGCTGCTCATGTGTGTCCAGTGCATTTCACTAGAGTTATAAACTGTTCTGAATGAAACCTCCAATGTATTATTTGACTCCAAGTTGCATTAATTACAAACTTTTGTTGTTAAATGCAAAACTGACACGAGGTAGAGAATGAGGGGCTGAGAATGGATATGATATCAGACAGGCTGTGATTTGTTACTCAACCTGACAGCTTAGCCAACATGAAACATGTGTTTACAGCCAACTCCATCAAACATCGAACCACAATTGACAGCACGAGCTCCTTGTAGGGAAACGTTGTTGTCAAGTGGTCAAAAAATGAATTATTTTTGACTTATTTAATCCAAACAAATGATGATGTTGATGACAGTTGATCATATCGTGTTTAACTAAGAGCTGTCTTTTCTTAAGGGCTGTTAAAGGTCTTAACACCAAACAGGAAACTGACATGTAGCAGAGTGTCTGCTGTGACGGTCTCACGCACATAAAGGAAGTTTCCTTGAATAATTGCACAGATCTAATGTCATCATCAACCCCTCCCATCAAGTGTCTTCTGCTCTGAAACATCAGCCTACACAGCGATGATGTATATTATGTTAACTATGTGAAAAGAGTGAGTGATTTAAGGTACGACAACAGCTTACAATAACAATCTGGTGCGGTGGACCTGAACAATGAAAGATTAGCCAAAGCTATAGCAAAATGTCAGAGACAGGTGTTTTATTTTAAAGTGAGGATAACTCAGATCAAAAAACATGTTACAGTAGGTGAGCTGCTGCTAACATTGCTTGGTTGTGTGGGCTCATCTTGTTTTTAGGATATAGTGTACTGAACCAAGGCGTACACGAATGACAGCTATAACATGACAAACATACAGTGTTGTTTGTCTTTCCTACTACTGGGACATCATAATATGATGTTTTCTTTGATTCACTTGTATCCAGGAGAGCTGCGTAATGCCAAATACTCACGTCTTGGTTTTGAAAATTTGTCAAGAAAAAGTTTTACCAGAACATCTTTACATCAGAAAATAATTAGTTACTTAGTACATCTGAGTAGAGACCCCCAATTAATCAAAAAATCTTTGTTACGCACATATGCAATGAATCCATTGCAAAAGTCTGTATGTATCAGAATAAATAAGCTAAATTATTTGATGTAAACAAGTCATTTTTTATCACTAAGGATGCATACATTTTACCTAAATGTTCGATGGAGAAAGCTATGATGGCCATGCTTTCAGACACTTTGGATGCAACTCAGGCAGCTAAAACATGAGGAACAGCAAATAGACATGAAAACTGTTACAAAGCTAATATGAACTCTTTCCTTTTTGTTTAAATCAGATCATTATCACAATATTTTCTGCACACATCAGATGTTTGTTCATATCGTGCAGGCCGAGTTGCCCTGTAGGAGCACATTTTTCTGCAGTGAAGTGTGAGCACAGAGCCCTGTAACACAGCATGCTGCATGAGCCAGAACCCTGGACACATGAGGGTGAAGCTCTGCTAACTGCTTGGTTGAGTTTTCAGTTTGATACAAGCAGCTTTACAGAGCTGATCTACACCAGAGTCCTTGGCAAGAGAAAGTTTACTATTATTTCTTCCCCCCCCCATCCACTCTTTTCCCACTCTCCCTCCTATTCCAGGCATCCAGCAGGAAGTCTCTCTCTCTCTCTCTTTCTCTCTCTCTCTCTCCCACCCTTTCCCTCTCTTAGACATGTGGAGATGGATGGACAGCATGTGCTGAAGTCCTTGGATGAACTGTTAGTGCTGACGTGGCTCCGAGACCTCTTACAGCGTCATGACGCGTCAATCTGTCTCTCCATGATGCACTCTCTCTCTTTCTCTCTCACTCACAGGTGTATATACACATAGTCTAGCTTTGCACGTTTACTTATCATTGTGAGCCGGAACAAACACAGAAAATGGCACACTTGCATTATATCTGCACACAGATTGATGTACTCACACCTGCAAAAGCACACAAACAAACACACACACACGAGTGCAGTTTCACATGTTAGCAGCAAAGCACACATACACTCCTCTATCACTCTCTGTCTATATAGTGACACCTTTATCACTCCGCCCAGTCTCCTATACAATCAGCATCAGTCTCTATTGTCACACACACTCAGACCACATCATCACTAACACACATACACACACACACACACACACAGGCTGTCTCACATATGCACCCATCCACACGCACACACACGCTCAGGTCAGCTGAGTGATGTTATAGTGTGTGTTTCTCCTCAGCCTGTGTTAAAGTGAGTCATCTATCCTTCTACAGCTTCATTACCACCTGCAAGGGCAAACACTATCTCTCGCTCCCTCTGCTTCTCCAGATGGAGGGAGGAGAGATATACAGTAGATAGAAAGTGAGATCATCCCCTCCTCTCTCTCTCTCTCTTTGTATCCCCTCCATCCTGCTCGTTCTCACTTGATTTCTTTAGCTCTATATTTATCTTCTGTCTCCATCTATCGCCTTACATCTGTGTTTTCAATCACACTCTTTCTTCTCCCACCTCGCCCCGAGCAAGTGCCAGGATGGCTAAGCATCCTGATGTAAACATTTAAAAAGCACTGAGAGATGCAACAGCATGGATGCAACAGAGTAGATAAGATATAAAAGACAGACGTGGCCAAAAGTATGAGGACAGCCCTGCACAAAGCTGCATGTTACTACTGGTAAAATGTTAAATGTCAAAATGTCACAAATGCTGTAGGTATAAATCGACTGTTACATACCTTTTACCCTGAAAATATATAACAGACAAAAATGTAGAAAAATCTAGATATTCAATGCAGAAAAGGTAATTTAAAGGTCATGTTTCTATAGCGGGAAGCAGAGAGACGAATGAAAAGAGAAATTTTGTCTTGTTCCTACCTGCCTATCACTGCTCAGGCAGAGAGCTTGTAGAAAGCTTCCGTTTTTGAGGCCCTACAGAAAGCATGAATAATGCATAGGGAAAACCTCTTATTCTCTAAATTTTAAATGGCTTTCTGTTATCAAAAATAACTTGATCTGTGGAGCATTAGCCGACTCGCACGCAACAGAGTGACTTCCACAGTAGACTTTTATAAAGGAGGTGGCACAGGCACCTGTTCATCTTCATTTTACCGTCACTCTCTGACGGTTTCTTACTTTGATTCCTGATGTCCAGCAGAACTATCTTAACAGGCTTATTAAAAACATGAAGAGTGAAGACGCTTGTTTAATTATGAATACATGTCCTTGTGAGATGGCGTGTGTTGATTTGTCATTGTCATGTTGTAAACAGACTTTTCTTTTTACACACAACAAAAACAGGCTTGATGTTTTACAAGTGACTGCACTAAGTAAGACACAACTAAACGGTATGACTCACCCAAAAAGTAGGAGCAGGATTCAGGTCTTGGACTCCCTCTGCTGGTTCTAGGAGCAGGATGGTAGAAAAAGGCAGGCTCTGGAAATTGTTACACCATTGTTGCTGTGATGTCTTTTCAAAGGAATTATACAGCGCAGCTTCCCTGCAGAAGATGATTAGAGGTTGTTAGAAAAGAAACAAACCTATCATCCACAAAACTTTTTACAATCAAACAGCAGACACGTTTTTAATCATCTCACAGTCTCCATGAACAAAAGCAAGATGAAAACCAGAAGGGTGTTTTAAAAAGAAACTTAAAATATGTTATGGTTTGGGGGGAGTGTAAGAGTTAAAACAATTAGTGATACGCTTCCTATTGATCCCTCCCCAAGGTTTCTTATCCCAACAACTGCAGACAGGCTCATTACTCTAAAAGACAACCTTATGGACAGCAAGGACTGATAAAGCCGGATCAATGACTCTGATCAGTTCCCATCACAGTACGGATAAATGCATAGAACAAGAAAAGACAAAAAGGGCGTTCTCATCATAAGAAAGCTTTTAAACTGTCTTTTAGCTGCTGTACACGAGGCTCGACCTGTTGGATGTTATTACGCCCTCTGCAGAAGTCACAGGTGAATTTGGAAAACCAATTCATGATAGCAAATAATAAGGGACTGGTAAAGTAGCGTACTTTGGCAACACAATAAAAAGAGATCTGCATCTCTAACAAGAGTATCAGTAGGCTACATCAAGGCGACCAGTGGCAATGCTTTTTATGCACCATAAAACCACAGATGGAAACGAACAACTACATTTTCTTGTATGTATTTTGCATTAGAGGAATAAAACATTCAAAGAATCACAAGTATGGAGTTAAGTGTAAAATGTTATTGCCTCAAATAAAATTCGTTGATTGGATTTTTCACCTCTTCCTTCTGCGACCCCCCTAGTGGCCCCTGGCGACCCCCCCTTCAGTCTATGGTCAGGAGCCCCACTTTGAAAAACACTGAACTAGGCTACTTATCTAAGGGGGGATTTCAGATAGAGAGTGTATATAATGACATGACATTGCTTCAGACATTTCTATTCAGTTTGGTGTCATCTGGGAGGAGCCCGGATTGCATGCAGACTCAGTTCCTCATACTGTAATCTCTTCTTGAAGTAACTGACTCACCTACAGGTTACAATGTGCAAAAGTCAGTCAAGTAACATTTCCACATCCAGGCTGCTGTCACATCATGTGGCGTCATGAACACACACACACCTACCGCCATGTCAACAGTACGGAAACTTGAGCTTTTGGGCGGACAGTTTGGAAGTCGGCTCCCTTCATGGGCTACAACGCCACTATGCTAGCAGCAGGCATGCTACTACTTTAGAAGTAAACTTTAAGTAGATTTGTAGCTGTTGTGTTCTGTTTCATCATGGGTGACTCGGACAGGGCCTCAACTCGCAGGAGACGGGCGACTTTCGCGGCGGGGAGAAGTGCCAGTGTGCTGCCGGTGAACGGGAAGTCTGCAGCGGACTATCAGAGCTCACTGTCCGCTGGCATTAGCAGCTTCAATGGCCAGGGAAAACCGGACTGTTCACCGGAGACAGTCGGCTCTAAATCAAAGAGTGAGAAAAGGAAACGGAGGGGTGACATAGGGGACAGACTAAGGTGAGTTATATACGTTAGGTAGCCTTCCAAACTTGCTCCGTTTAGGGAAAGTTTGTCTGTCCTGTGAATGTCTCCCGCCAGGCTGCAAGCGGCAGACTACTGACGTCACGTTTGATCTAGACTGGCGTTACCGTAACTGTCTGTCTGTTTGCTTTATATTAGCTAGCTTCGGAAGTAACGTCAGCTAATTTGAACATGACGTCACAGTAGACAGGTAGGGGTTTTACAGGCAGGCAGGTAGTTTGGAGTAGCCTTATGGAAATGCCATTATCTTTAACATGACGCCCGTCATTCATTCATACTATACCAGGCTTTTAGTGATGCTGGCCAGAGTGCAAAGCTTTAACATGAATGTGTGTTTGAAACATGATATGCGCATGGTGGCTGTTTCATTGATCAGGGGGCCCCATTAACAGGGCTGCACTGAGAGGCTAGATAATCTCCTTAGGCCACTTAATGTCAGTGTACACCCTGTTCGCCCATTAAGCACTAGATTTAGGTATTTAGTGCACAACAAATCTTTATTACATATATTTATTAACCTTTAGATTAACCTTAACCTTTGCCACAAAATGTGTATTGTGTAGCTTTTCTTCTTCTTCTGGTGTCTACTTCCCTCTTGTTTCCTTTCTTTTTTTACTAACTTGAACTGTCAGAAATTCAGGAAGTCAGTAGAGGTTATTGAAAGAAAAGTTTATTTTCCATATTCATTATTTATGATGCAAGATTTAAAAAAATAAAATAATAACAACTCCTCAAACTCATGATATTCTCTATTGCTTCACCTATCAATCCAACAAACCCATTTCTGAAGCTGCCATAAGACCCAGGAGTCCTTGCTGAGTTCAGCCAGTGGTTACAATAACTACAGAGGAATCCTCAACTGGTGCGTGGTCATGCTGGTAAGACAAAAGTTTGTATAAAGTCAAACAAACACACTGAACACAAACTACAAACACGTTTGATCTCTACATTTCAAACGTCAGAATTGTAGACATACTGTATGTAGGAGGGTGACCAATCTTTTGGAATCCTGGACGATGTGCTCCCAGATGGTTAGCAGTCCAATGAATTAATATTTGATGTCTTTTTTAACATCATGTTTTGGTGTAATCATATATTATTTATTGTGATAATTTAGCAAAAGAGGCATTATCTGTAGCCTTGTTCAGCAGGTAACATTACAAACAAAGGTGATACAAGGACATGACACATTTTATTCTATGAAACCAAAAGCAAAGTATCCAGCTGCAAATTCAGTGTCTGCCTGTCCTTGAAAACTTCCCACTACATAGAGGCACAGATACACATACTTATAAGTAGCACTGTTGAAATTCAGGTATTCTCCAGTCTGTGCTTACCATTTCAAAGATTCCCAAAACAAAACAGAAGAAAGAGAATATAGTAAGTATACACCCAAAGACTGATTGTGTTTGTTTTGGGTAGGTGCTGAGTAATTCCCGCCTCTTCTTAGAAAACCTCTTAAGGTGAGCATGTCTTTTTTTTTTTTCTTCTTCAGATCAACAGTTAATGATTACCTGTTATATCAAGAGGCTGCCTGTGTCTTTCACCATGTGTCCTTCTTTTAAAGAGATCTTTCAGTTATCTTTAAGGGGATATACTGGAATTTTTTCAAAGATTTCACAACCATTTGACAGCCGTCTTGTAGAAAAAACTCAAGTGTAATGAGAAAACATATTGTAACACATATTGTAATAAGGGCTGCTTTTCACTGAGGTGAGCCAGTTTCAGTGTGCAATTATTGTGCCTCCAGATTGATTGTAACGCTTAACCTGCACTCTTTATGAAAATGGAAAATGTTCTCAGTCATACCTGTGCTTTGTTTTGCCGTGACAAGAGAAAATGTCTTTTGTAAAGAAAATATATTGTTTAAAATCCCCAAACTTTTTTGTTTAAGGTACGGTGTCCTAGTGGACCCCATCCAGGTGATTTCCTTGTTTGTGAATGATCCGTACAGCTGGCCAGCAGCATGCCTGCTGATTGGTAGGTAAACTGTTCATCTGTCGAACTAGTCACCTGCTCTGAATGCAACAGAGACAAGTACAGATACATTTACTGTGACACAGTTTTAAATTTTGCATATTAGGAATGTTTGCTTATATGTATAGTTTAAATTGGAGTTTTAAACTTTGTTAAAATGAAAACAATTGACTTTTTTTTCTTAAGTAATTAAAAAAATTCAAGATTCGATATTGAGCCTAGACTAGAATTCCTCCTAACCAATGAAGCCTCTAAATGATAAGGAACATCTAATCAGCAGGTTCAGCTTTATAAACACGAGTACTGATAGTTTATCTGCTGATAAAAACATCTGACCATGTCAATACATTTTACCATTGGACCTGCTCACTGGTGACCGGTCACTGTAGTTCAGTCGTAACACTTCAAAATGTGACGAAACATATGATGATCAAACTGCATTCAAAACTGTGTATTGGGTACTTTCCGTTAATAAGTGGTGGGATCTCTGTTCTTTCAGCCTCATGCTACATTTCAAGTTTGTATTTGTTTTAGTGCAGTAAAAGCCTGCAGTGGTGCAGCTCCCAGTGTCTCTTGGGTAACAGTCACCTGCCCTATTTACTGCACACTGGTGCTGTGCTGCAGGAACAGGAAGAGAGTGAGGAATGTGGGGAAAGAGAGAAAATGAAGTGACTTAAAGTTGATGGAGAGAGAAGGGAAAAGAAGAGGTTTGCAGGAATGAAAAAATATAGCAAGTTTGAAATTATGGGGAATGAAGCAAGGGGGGAAATGCAGAGAGAGAGAGAGCTGCTGTGTAATGCTGCAGGAGAAGCGAGGGAGGAGGAGGTGGAGGAGGAGTTAAGGTGAACGACTACACTGACAATGATTAAGAAACAGGTGAGAGAGAGAGTCTGTTTACAGTAACATGGACGGTAAAGCAGCTCATTTCCCAGAGGGCACTCAGCAGTTGGGGAGACACTGCAGCAGCTTACTACTCACACACACACACACACACACACACACACACACACACACACACATTCACACACACACATGCTCTACCACAGAGCAATCGAAAAAATCCTCAGTCAATGGCAGCCTACCAGAAAAAACATTTTAGTGGGGTAAATGATGTTAATTATTCTGTAAATTATTCTGGTTTAAGACTTGTTGTTTGTATTTTCTCTGAATATATGAGTTGTTATATGAGCCATTAGGTTGACAGAATTCACAGACAGTTTGTGACCTGGATATTTTAGATTCAATGTGGAAGTATTTTCAGGGGAATAATAAAATGAACACCTTCATTCCGTATCTCATGTTGCTATAATGAGCAGCGTTGCAGAAACCCTGGTGCTGTGAGCCTTACTTTATATAACTGACTTCAGATTGAACAGATTGAAAAAAAACGTGTTTCACTTTTGTATTGATTAGCATTTATAGCCAGAACACGGTTACATGAAAAAGGGTTCAGACTAATAACCATTTGTCTCCTTTACATTTTTTCGTATAAAACAAGTGTTTCACTAAACCATTTGACGAACTGATATGGTTTGCAGAGCTGATAAATTGATGCTTAGATCAAATTAGTCATTAATATGTCCGACAATAAACTCATGTGCTGACTTCGTAGTTCAGATGTGTTGATTAGGTCTTAAAATGGAACCATTTCTGCAAATTCAGACTAGTCTAGTTACCAGCTACTGTATTCACATGCCAAAGGTTTTCCTCAGCCAATTTGGCGGTGAGTTTTGACTCACTGCTACACTCTACTTACAGTACTACAACACTAAAAGAAGAAAACCACATATAATTTAGCCTGTTTAGCTGAAGAGCTAAAAAAAAAGCAGAAACATCTGTGTACTTTACACTACATTGGGATCAAACATGTCTGACACCGCTTCTCTCTAAAATGTGGATACTGTTGCTTTTTCAGCCAAATGACAACTCTGCTTTTTTTCAAATCTTAAATTTAAAAAACTGTTTGTGCAGGCGACCATAAAAATAGCAACAGTTCATTATTGCATTGTGTGTTTGCATGTGCACGTCCATGCACACAAATACACACACTTGCTTTGTCACCCAACTACCTAGCAGTTGGTGTGTGCTGTGCAACACATATGCTCTGTTAGTGCTGGCTCATTTCTTTCATCAGGTGCTGCTGTGTAATCATGTGAGAGACTTTGGCTGTGTGTGCGTACAGTAGGTGTGTGTGTGTTTCAGCAGAGTGTTTTAATGGTGAGAGAGCAGGGTCTCTTTTAGAAAAGGCAGCTAAAGACTTCATTTACTCAAATGCTCAATTTTGAGACTAAACCAGAACAAACATGAGACCTGGAAATCAGCTTTAAACATAATCAAAACATCACTAAAGTTAAGTCGTATATTCAATAATAAATTGTCCTTTATTTCCTGATTCCGCCCATGGTTCTGTTAGTTCCCCTCAGAGACTTAAAAGTCGGATCTTAAAATAACTTTTCTCTGCTTAAGCTCTCACACTTAATAACATTTTTACCTATTCCCTTTAGTTTCACAATAGAAACCTTTCAGTGTAATTCACCACAAGTAAATACTTATTAGGGCTTGGAGAGAAGTATTTTCATGTTGTGAGATAAACATACTTTCATCCAGCAGAGCCCCTTCAGAAATGGGTCTGCTGGGGAAAGCAGTATCATGGACTGTTTCGGGAGAGCTCACATGAATCTCTCTTTGTGCTTTGACAGTGTCCAACATCTTCATTGTGGTGGCTCTCTACACAGAGAGGCAGCTGTCCAAGGTAAGTGGAGAAGCCCTGCTTGCTTTCAACATCAGAGCACTGAGGGTTTTTTAACTGAACTGTTGAATTTGGAGCACTTCCACAACCCCCAGGAGGGATTATTTTTCTAAAACTGTTCTCTAAAAACTGACCCTCCCCAATTGCCTCTGCAAATTTAAAATGGTAAAATGAGAAATTAGTTTCACCATCTGCATGTAGGGCAGATTCAGCCCAGCTCTGTGCGTTTGGCATGAATATGGAACATCATGAGCTTTTTAAAACTTTAACAGGCCAACATAACTCAAAACTTTGGTTCTTTTCGCAAGCGGAGAAAACTCATACTTAAAACCAACCTTTCAAAGGTTTAAGAATAAGTTTAAGAATTACTTTATTTAAAAATCTGAGAGGGGGAAGTGAAGCAAAAGCTCCTGTAAGGCCCTGTATCCACCTAGCGTCTTTTTCTCAGCGCCAGCGTCTTTTTTTCAGTTGTTTTCAATGAGTAGAGAGAGGGTTGCAGCAGAAAGCGGCCGCTTGGATGAAAAGCGCAGCGCCCAGCGTCTTTTGAACAAGCGCTCTGCCATTTTTTTGCAGCCGCTCCGAGCGCTCAAGCTGAAAATCTTTCAACTTTTCAGAAAGGCGCTGTTGACGTCCCCGGCGCTCTTTTCAAAATGTATGCTATTCACCGTATTTTAGCCTCCTACGCATCATATCTTGTATCCACATCCTCTTCTCAGCGAACAAATGCTTCATGCACACGCTCCCGAGTGCACTGCCTGCGCTTTTCTGCCCAGAAAAAAACGCTCGGTGGACACGGGGCCTAAGGAACTTTTACTTTGTGTCGATTACGGCGCCCCCTGTAGACGAAGCAGTACCTCTATCTCTTTGCTTAACTTTTCCTCTACATGCGTAATTATAAGTAGTGTTTTTGATGAATATTCTAATCTGACTTTTATTTAACAATCAAATGCATCAGTCTTATTACAGTATTTGGGCTGGAAAATGTAAAAATGTCCTTAAATCATGTCAATCATTTTGTCTGACACCTACCCCCTGGCAGCGGATAAAAGACATTAGAATTAACGTTATAGAAAATCATTCTTGTCGTTGATGGTAAAGTTTGCCTTTGTAGCTCATAGAGAAACATCAGTATTAATTTCTCTCTGTTTCATCGCCAGTTAAAATCTCCTCACAGGGGCTTTAAAGAAATACAGCCGCCTGATTTGATGTTACTGTTAAACTTGTTCTTTCTCTTTCCGCCCAGGGTTCATTCAGTGAAGTTTTGGGATTTCTGGTCCATTGCACTAACCTGGCAATCATGCTAACATTCCCTGCTGCAGTGGTCCTACTGGTCCCCTCCATGACCCCAGGTAACATGTTTTTTTTTAAAGTGTTTTAAAATCTTTGCTTCCCTGCTTATACCTACACATAACAAAGACAAACAGCTGACTCAAACAGAAGCATCCATTTTACAGCCAAACCATGATCACTTCATTGGCAGTTTACAATGTTGCCATGTGTGTAAAACAGAAATAATGTAGTTGTACTAAAGATTAAAAGGGTCATTCATATTCTTACCCTTCAGAGAAACAGTTGACCAGTTTGATAGAGCAGTAAAAGATACCTCTTATACAGAGTCATAATTGGAGACGGTGAGTGGTAATGGACCAGTTGGTCATAACTGGACTATTTCCAGCTGGCTCTGAGCGGAGGAGAGGAGAAGGGAATAAAAAAAGAGGGGAGAGGAGGGATGCCAGAGTAGGTGTGGTCTGCAGTAAGAGGTCATCCAAGGGTCACATTGTTGTGTCTCCATCAGGCTGCCTGACAGAAAACATGGCTGCCCCAGAATTCACTTTAGATTAATAAGGAATACTGTTTCAAACATGCTACACCATAATCAGTGATTCATTTTAAATCTATAGATGTCACATTTGCCTACTTCACATTGATTTCATATTAAAATGTTTACTATGTTTAGTAAGTAAATCCAGACGATAGCTAGTAGCATGTAGTTGTAGTTCTATTAGCAGAAAATGGAACTATAATGTCAGAAATTATTCTAGAAAAAGTATCCAAAGAGCCTCACAAGTAAACGTGTAATTTTGGCAGATATATTTTAATATTGATCTCCTCTCCTCTCCTCTCCTCTCCTCTCCTCTCCTCTCCTCTCCTCTCCTCTCCTCTCCTCTCCTCTCCTCATCTGTTCTCTCACTGGGAGGCCAAAGAGCAGAGGAGTCAGTCCATCTGTCTGTCTGTTCTCCTCTGTGCGCTGCTGTTCACACAGGAAGGGCAATAACAGAGGGCAGGTGTATGTGTGTGCAGATACATGTGTGTACGTGAGTGATATCACGCTGGGTTTTACACACAATGTATACCTAACAAGTAAAAACCCAACACTGTCCTTATGCAGCGTTCAGCATTGTACATTAAGTTTAAACATTTTGCTTAAAGCTTGGATTAAGCTTAAAGTAAGAGCTTTGCTGATGTTCCAGATTAAGCTATTTAAAAAAGCAACATGTAAAATATGGGGGAACCTTATCTTGAAACAGGCATATAGACAAACACACTTTTCAGATTGTATTTGTATGCACGTACTCAAACAGGTTTGAAGAGAAAAAAAGAAATCCCTTGCACAATAGAGGGTAGGGGCGGTTATCAAACACAATTTCCCTTTTAGATGTTTGAGTTAACATCTTAATTAAAAAAAAATGAAGATAATTATCCAGCCTGTTGAGGCTTGAAAAGAAGTGGTGGCAATCGAGATTCATACAGATAGTATCATGTTACCTGACGGAGCTGAGCCCTGCTTATTTTTTTTCTGGTGGAACAAGTTTTTATCAAAGATCTGCCCAAAGAGGTGAGACACTGCTCACTACTGAACAAACGTGTGTTCCTTGTGTATTAATCACTCTCCAAGCCTCTGTTGTTCCAAAGTCTGAAGACGGAAGAAAACCCCAACGAACATCCCTCTGAGATTTATAAATTCCAAAATAGTTTTTCCACCTAAGCTTTGCCCCCCTGTGTTCCTCTATGAAGACTACTGTTTCTCCTGAAGCTGTCTTGGATCCATATCTACCGGTAGTTGTGTAGAAACCACATAGAGAGAGACACAGATGGTTAATGGATAAGATCTGCTGTGGTTTGATGCCAGGTGTGCTGACCTCCACCTCACCCTGTTGGCAGTGTCTATTGGTGTGTTCCTGTGTTCATGCACATGGATGGTCTTGTGGGTTTGTGTTCATAAGTGTGTTTTTTTCTTTTCTCTAAAGCATATGGTGATTATTGATACACGCCGAGTAGGAAAACTGCTCAGCTGGCCTGTGTGGTCGTGTACTAAAAGTCATGTACTCACAGGAACATGTTCACATTTAGTTACTTTTTTATGAATGCACACACACAACCAAAGAACCACATGGTGTCTTAACTGTTCCATAATCTCTCTTGAACACTTCTCTCATAGTTTTGGGTTGAGGTTAACTAACGGACTTGTTTTACAATCTGTGTAAAATCAAATTGTGTCATCTCTTTCACTCTTCCTTCCTCTGTCACTTAAATCCTCCCCCCCCTACTTTTTTTATCCCCTTCTTTCCATTTTCTCCCTGCTCTCCATCTTACAGTTTTTGCTTATATTATCCTCCTCTGTTTCTTTATCCCCTCTTCCTTTCTTAATCCATATTTTTAAACCTTTACCCGCCCTCACCAATGTCACTCTTCTCATCCTTCCATTTTTCTCATCAGGTTACAAGCTGGTTGCGTGTTCTTACTCTATAATGTCATACCACTCATGGTAATATCTTTCATCTTTTTCTCTCTTTAAGTTGGAGGTGCATTCGTTCTTGGTACTTACACCATCCTCTTTCTGAAGCTCTACTCCTATAAGGACGTCAACAGGTGGTGCAGAGAGCTGAGCACCGTCAAGGCCAAGAAACTGGCCAGATCGCTGTCCTGTAAGTCGCAAACACACGTGCATAATCAGACCAAACTGAGAACGGATTGTTTCTTAATTTAAAGATTCGTTCCTGTTACCCTACCTGAGATGATCCTTCAGCCCCTTGCTCATGCTGTTATAGTGACATCTAATGGCAGACACTTGATACTGCAGCTCTAAGACTAAATAGAGGTTGGAGAGTTCAACAGCAAACACAAACTTTTATAGTAGTGTGTGAAAATGGTGATAACATAACAGGAACTTTTCAAATGTCAACACCCACACATGATTAACATTATTTTGTGCTTTAGAATACGTCACCTCACACATATTTCGCAGTGTCATGTGTATTTGTGTATATTTTGTGCCCACAGGTCCCTCAGCACAGCACCTCAGGGAAGTGAAAGTGTGTTACCCTGGCAACCTCACCATCAAAGGTACTTAAATACACCATTATCTTGTATGTATGAAACCTAATCAAATCCATTTTTTATCACCACTGCCTCTATTTCATATGTTTCATTATGTCACACTTTTTGTCACACTCCTCCGTCTGCAGACATGTACTACTTTGTCTTTGCTCCGACTCTCTGCTACGAGCTCAACTTCCCTCGCTCACCTAAGATCCGTTTGAGCTTCCTGCTACGGAGACTGTTTGAGATGGTGAGGACATATCTCATGAGCATCAGTCAGCAAAAAAAAAAACACCTTTTCCAGAGCTGAATGCTCCTTTAAAAAGAGCCTCTCTATTGATATCCATGTCGGTGCTTAAATCATGTTTACTTAAAGGTCTTTTTTAACACCTTAGAGCTTAATGTTTTTGCGTAACCACTAAGAGGCTAATGTATACATTTAAGGTAGTGTTGCTCATTTATGGAACAACTTGGCTTCTTATTTTTGTTGTTTCATCATGAGGACTTGTGACTCCTCCTGTAGTAAAGAAGAATAGCATCAGTGTTAGCCAGTAAATGGACTTGAGCTTGTATAGCCCTTTTCTAGTCTTCTGACTACTCAAAGCACTTTTACACCGCAGGTCAAACCTACACATTCACTCACTGATGTAAAGTGACCATCAGAAGTAACTTACCTCATTCATACACATTCATACGCCGCTGACGAAGCAGCAGAGAAAACAGGGTTAAGTGTCTTGCCCAAGGACACATCTGAGATGTGGCTGCAGGAGCTGACCCTCCGGTTGAGAGACAACCGACTCTACCAACTGAGCCACAGCCTCCTAGTAAATAGTAGTTTGCTAGTAAATAATGCACTGCTGTCAGAGGTTATTCTTTAAAAAGATAAGCAAGCTCACTGTTTGCAATGTGATGCATTCATATTCTATTTCAGTACTGATAATCAATTGATTGATTCTGTGAAATGATATGTGATGTGTGTCTTTATCCACAGATGTTCTTCACACAGCTGTTAGTCGCTCTCACTCAACAGGTACTTTCTTCTCATGTAAACCTGACCTGATGTTTGGTGTATTTAAATCTATTCAAATGAACAAACGTGTAATTAAATGACATGAAGCCAACACATGTCTGATGAAGGTCTTACACTGCTTGTTTTCTTTCATTCTGTTAGTGGATGATTCCCATTATTCAAAGCTCCATGAAACCATTAGAGGTGAGAATGAAAGGCAAGCTTATAGTGCTCTAAACAACGTTGGGTCGTGATCTATAATTAATTGTTCTCTCTCCTGTAGGACATGGATCTGTCCCGAATGACTGAGAGGCTTCTGAGATTAGCTGTAAGTAAAAAACACAACACATTCAGGTCCTTTATGTGGATAGCAGGAGTGTCGCTAATCACACTAGTTACATGCTATTAGGAATATGTTTAGCTGTCTTTGCTGTGAATTAGAAACATAGTTCACCTTCATGGTTCATTCAACATTCATGATTATCACTGAGCCACAGTCAAAGCCGACACTAACATTCACTTTTCATTGTCTTTCCAGATGTTACTTTTTTTAAATGAATGAAAACATAGATTATAAAAAGCATATTGCATATTATAGTGTTTATCATAGAGATCAACTGACTTTATAAGAGTGTACCATATCTCGCATGAAGCATGAAGGACATCGGTAGAAAACCTGTTTAAGTTTTTCACAAGGCTTTTACGTGTCGTCGTTGTCGTCGTCTCCCAGTTTTATATTTTTGCTTCCATTTCCTTAAACCCTCCCCCCCAGGTTCCTAATCACCTGCTGTGGCTCATATTTTTTTACTGCTTCTTCCACTCGTCTTTGAACTTCAGTGCTGAGCTGCTGCGCTTCGGAGACCGACAGTTCTACATGGACTGGTGGTACGTTTCTGTGTGATTGTCCCTACACGGAACTATGAGATTTTTTTTAAATGAGACTTGCTGCGCTGGTGGGGGGGGGGGGGGGGGGGGGGGGACCTTGAACATCTTGGAATGATTCACTCCTCTTTCAGGAACTCTGAGACGGTGACATATTTCTGGCAGAACTGGAACATCCCCGTCCACAAGTGGTGTCTACGGTGAGTTGTTCAAACACTAACACACTGAGAGCCAGCAATGAAATTTATAGAAGCGAACAAGGCTTAACAAGGCACACCGATGTATTTTGGGTGAAATTGATTCTTCTGGCTGTGAGTAAGTGGTAGTAATAAATACAGCGCCTGCAGCCACTTCCACATTCACTAACACAGAGGCAGGAGCAAACCCAGTGAGGTTTTTATTCAACAAGACAGATTAAATGAAATATCTATTGAAAGGTGTTTTAAAGCCGGTTCACTTTGTATTTCTGTCAGGTAGGGAGAGGTAAGGCACAGTTGGGGGAAAAAAACAGATACTAAAAAGCTGACAAAACAAATAAATGAAATCTTTCAAAAGCCATTATTAGAATCGTTTTTTTCACTCTCTGGTTTTATCCACTTCAACATCTTTGTTTTCTGTTTCTGTCTCGCAGCCACTTCTACAAGCCGCTGCTGAGGAGGGGATTCAGTAAAATAGTCAGCCAATCAGCTGTCTTCTTCCTGTCAGCTTTCTTCCATGAGGTAAGAGACGAATACAGAGCTAGCTACAGTAGCATCAATGTGTTCAAAAGTCTTTCCTGAAAATGGTCTTGTTCAAACATGCAGATAATATTTTATAATGAACATATAATCATTTGATCGATATAGATAATTATCTCTCTGTCTGTTTCTGTGTCAGTACCTGGTTAGCGTTCCTCTCAGGATGTTCAGACTCTGGGCCTTCCTGGGTATGATGGCACAGGTGAGAATCTTTCAGCTGAGGTCAAAGCTGTACTCTACTGATATATTTCATTGAAAACCAAAATCATCCAGTGTGTGTTCCACATTTCCAATTTTCTTTTAATTGTTTTACTCATCAGCTTCCATTAGCCTGGTTTGTTGGTGCCTTTCTACACGGTAACTACGGCAACGCTGCAGTGTGGATCTCACTCATCATTGGTCAGCCATTCGCCGTCCTGATGTACGTCCACGACTATTACGTCCTGCACTATAGACAGGAGACTGACTGATACACACGCGCACACACACACACACACACACACACACAAATGTAAAGATAAACACACACACACCTTTCCATCTATTGTCTCACTGTTTCTATCTAAACACAGGTTCACTAGCATCCAGTAAAGGTAACAGATGGTACTTTTTATTTTTTATTTTACATACTTTATTAATCCCGGAGGGGGAAGTTCTGGTTTATACTCTGTTATTGAGGGACATGCTTTTCACACACGTGCACAAACAGGACCAGTGGACATGCATTAATGCAGAGATGTCAGAGTGGGGCTGCTACACACTGCTACACAGGGAGCACGCCAGAGCAGTTGGGGTTCAATGCCTTGCTTAACCTCTCCAGCTACCAGACCAACTTCCATATTATGGTCCGCATTGGGGCTCGAGCCGGCGACCCTCTGGTTCCCAACCCAAGTCCCTACGGACTGAGCTACTGCCGCACCCTCACCTATGTCAGGTTGATGTTTACATAAAACATCGTCAAGCTGGGAAAGGTAAAAATAATAAACGGGGAAACATTGAAGTGTAGAATAATGTTGAATACTGAAATATTACTTCAAGTTTAAACGGGCAGTTCACTTCTGTATCAAGTGATATCATCATGCAGCTTCTCACTCAGGAGATTTTTCTTCCTGCGTCTTTTTTTTTTTAAAACCTCTGGCAGCCAGTTTGACCTGAAATGTTTGGGCTGAAGGGATATACTATTGACTGTGGTACTTCAAGAACCTTCCAGTATACGTTTTGCTCCTTGCTCCTTGATTTTAAAAAGCTGATTGAAGTTGTTTTAATAATGAAGTGTCAGAGATTTTAGATCCATGCTTTTTCTTCTAGAGCAGCCTGAGTCTGTGCTGTTGTAATGTGAGGTTGAACAGCACTAGCAAAAAATGAATGTATTCTGTTGGTTATTATTTAAGGACAGTTTTTTATTTTTGTGGAAATGCCTGCATTGCTTTATGTGACTTTTCTTTGGTTATGTTTTTTTGTTAATAAAGTGTCATTGCACTAACGCAGAACATATCCAGTCACTTACAAAAGTCTATGCAAAAGTCAATGAATGAGTGTGTGTTTATTGTTCTGCTACTATCAGATGGGCGGCTGCAGGGTACTTACTGTATGTGTGATGATTTTTTTCAAATTGTGATTGATAATAAATATGTCAAGAATTCATTTAAAGTCTTGTTATTAGCGATCTGTTATTTTCTATTGATGTTTATCAGACTGAAAGGTTTTTATCATGCGGGTCAACATTTCATATTGGATCAAGATGAAGTAAAGATTCAAACTATTTCCTTTTCTTGTTTTGAAACAATCTGCTGCTGAACTCATTTTGATGAATAATCAACAGGTAGAGATCAGAATCCCTGACCTACATACAGCAAAGTGGGTCAAACATTTGTGAGAAAAAAAAATGGAGGAACTGTTCTGGTTACTGTCAGTCTTGGTTTGTTGAAAATATGCTACGTGTTTTATATACTTTTATAAAAGACTCATCCAGCACTGGAGCTTTGAGTGTACATGTCTGCAGTCTAAGTTGTGGAATTTACACATACAGTATTTCAAAGAAAAGATATACATCCAGTTAGGGGTCTCAATCCAGTCTGTCTCTCTTTGACTGAGGGCTCAATGTGTGTTTGTTTTCACTAGTAAACTTAAAGAGCCTGGTCACAGAAAGAGACTTCATATAGACAGATTTTAGGCCTGTAAATATTAGCCATGTAGCCTGTCGGGTTATATTTGGTGCCCAAGCAACATAAACAGTCACTGTATCAGAATGAATGGTTGAGAAAAATCTTAGACTACAAAGAGTTCTTCTCAGACTGATAATAATCTGCATGTAGCTGCAGAAAGCCAGCACATCTTTTTGCACTTTTCTAAATTTGCACTGTGAATCAGATCTTTACTAGTATAGGGTGCTGGAGTTATCATTTTGATTTAACCGTATCTTATTAAAGAACCCAAAAAACCCAGCTGAAAGACTGTAGGTACACACAGAACATGACCTCCATGGAGCTCTGCAAATCTGTGCAGGTGGGTGGGTGGGTGGGTGGGGGGGGAGATGTGTTTTCCTCTACAATGTAACCGCTCTTCTCACAGCTTTTTATTGTTAATTATATGCTAATAGTTATTCTCAGGCATTTGGTCTTGCATGTGGGTTTTTTTCTAGATCGCACAAATAGTGTTACTTCATGTCGAGTGACATTACCGAATCTCTGTCTTGTGTCTAGATTAAGTCATTGTCAATTCTCGCATTTTCATATGTAATTTAATTTACACATTCAACACATGATTAGATTAGTAATCTACCAACATCAGAAGTCATTGATATTTATTATGATAAGGGTACCTACTTTTACTAAACAGTGGCACCAGTTGTGAGTGTGTGCGTGCGTGTGCATACAGTATGCGTGCGTACGCAAGTGTGTGTGTGTGTGTGTGTGTGTGTGTGTGTGTGTGTGTGTGTGCGTGCGTGCGTGCGTGCGTGCGTGCGTGCGTGTGTGCGTGTGTGCGTGTGTGCGTGTGTGCGTGTGTGCGCGTGTGCGCGTGTGCGCGTGTGTGCGTGTGTGTGTGTGTGTTTGTGTGTGGGTGTGTGAGGACAGGCTTGAACCTGTATTTTGTCAGGTTGACAGGGAATGAAACAGCCAGTATTCGGGGAATCACACAGTTTTTGTTGGCAGTGTGTGCTGTGTGAGTGTGACATTTAGTTAAACAATCCTCAGTGAGGAGTAGAGCGTTGATGTGACAGGACACTTGGATTTGCAGTTTAAAAAGACACAACAAAGAGGCGGAACTTACATGCTCCATAAAGCTTCCTTTAACAAAAGAATCAGCTTCAATATTTTAGATGAATTAAGTTTAGATGATTTCTTGATACAAAATTACATCATAGGACCCTTCATAAAAGCATGCTAACAGTCGGTGGTTTGTTATCACTGAAAAACAAGCACATTACTGTCCGCTACTCTGCGGTAATGAGGACTTTCACTTTGTTAGTCAGCAGACAGCATCTCTCAGCATTCTCGGCATCACATTGAACAAATGATACTCTTCATCTTCTATAGTCGTCATTCAAGTCTCCCTCTGCGGTGGAGGTGGCAGGGCAAGAAATGTGTTTCTAGTTGCATTTCAATAAGAGGGATTTGTGCAATTATTTGTCCAAGCAATCGATTCCTGACATCTGTCCTCAAACTTTACTCATGCGCTAAAAATTGAGCTTTTGCTGCGGGACAGCTGTAATCCTCCATTTATCCTCCTCTAATTCCTGACAAATAAACCATCAGAGGACAGGGGGAATGGAACAGTGGGGGAGGGGGGGGGGGGAGAAAAGTGAAGAAACATTGTCATCTTATATCTCTATCATCATTGTCCAGACAGCTGCTTACACACACTGTTTTCCATTTTCCTTGTTGGACTACGACACACAATTATGTGTCTTTCTCTTTCCCTGCACACAAACACATGTCATATAATAATCCTTTTTTATTTCTATCTCTAACTTCTCTTTGTCTTATTCATTCTTTACCCTCCCCCCTCCTCTCTGTCCCTGTCCTGCACCTTCTCTTTGTGTTCATCCTCAGTAACAGGTTGATCCATGGCTCTTCTCCTGACATCCGTTATTCCGGATCTTTCCACAGAATGCCGACAAGCTGTGAGTGATGATGATCCTCCAGACAGGAAACCAGGAGAAGCAAACCTGTCTCATTGTGTAAGATGGATGAAGTGTAGGCCCAGATACACGTCATACAGACACAGACTTACACAACTTTTAGCCAGGCGTGTGTGATTTATTTATACAGTTGATACAGAAATCTATAACACAGTATAAAATACAAAAGAAAGGAGATTTACAAGATCACATTTCTTGCACACCTTTGTTTTGACCCAGTTTTTCATTTCAACATGCATACACAGTCATGTCTTACTCACATTTTGCAGCAGCAGGAAATAAATAGGACAGAAAACCAGTTTGGTTTCTTGTCAAGTATCTCAAAAGGCTGTTCTTGATATCTTTTTATTGTGCATTTTCTGGAACAAAATCAAAACAAGCTGTCGAGTCAGTTTTCTGTCTTATCCTAAGATAACATCCACAATGCAAACCTCAAGCTCAAAAAGGTTTTCAGCTCTAGAGTTAATATCTCATATCATATACTTAGTGGAAATGTCTGATTGTCCCTCTTTTAATTCAGTACAGACAGATGAGGTTGAATGCAAGTTTTAGCATCTTGAGAGAAGTGATACCTACATTACCTTCAGAAGTATTAAAATGCCTGTCTCTGATTTCCCCACTTTCAAACAAGTGTTAGAGCACACATTTTTTTGTTAGGGCACTGGTGGTTGGATAGCAATCACATTTGATCAAAAACCTATTTAATGAAAACCTTTTATTATGTGGAAACATGAGAGAATCTATAGTGTACAAAAACCTCTCATTTTGTGAGTGATGATATTTGAATCCTGCACCAATCAGAGGGCTTTCTGTCTTTGGCCTCCCGATTTGAACCGACGCATCAATCTTTATTGAAACACACATTTATCATAAAATACAGTTTGGGGTTGGCCAAATCCCTCCTCCTTTGTAGAGCTCTGGTAATTTAATAGTGCTACTTCAAATCAAAAAGCTGAAGATGTATGGAAGAGCCGGTTTCACATGCAGTTCTTCTTTTCAAAAGGAATGAAATTCAGTGTAGATATTTGATTTGATTGCTGCAATAAAAATAACATTTACTGTGATGACATATTGAGTGATCTTTTTTTTACAATTAAAAAGGTTCACTTTAACTATCTATATATATTGAAGTCACTAAAATGAGTGTCATTCCTGGATATATCACAGCACTGCTTAACATGTCAATGAAAGTTTTCTTGTGTTTTTTTGTTTGTCTTGACCCCAAAAAATGTTGCTATAGGGTTACAAACTTTAAATCCAGTTCTATGAGTGGGAGCCATCACAAGATGACTTTAAGTTTCCACAATATGTTGGCCTTTTATTATTTTTTAAATGTTGAGACAAAAACAGGGGGACCAAAAAAAGAAAGGTGTGAAAAAAAGGACTTTACACAGTGTCACTTATTCAATGTATGAGTGCAGCTTGTAATGCTGTGTGTCAAAGGATTTCTGCTGTGTGCATACACTTGTGCACGTGAACACGTGCCTTAACATTGGTCAGAGTGTTTTTGTGTGAGATAGATAGATAGATACCTTCTTGATTCACAGGTATGATTCAAAGTCTCCAGTAGCAGCTTACAAAAACACATGACATGATATATTTGTTACATCAAACAACACCCACTGTCTCCTCTCCCATATGTATATATTGACCCGTACAAAGATTTAAAGAAACCCCTACATAGGTCAAAATTAAACCCATACATTTAAAGATTAGACTTATACCAAGAAAATGTGCCAGACCCGTGCAGGAATAAGAATAGAAGCCTATGTACAATTTAAAAACACTGGTAAAATTAGAGCTGTACAAATTAGAGTATACAGTAGAGTGTTCATAATATAGCCCAAGGGCATGTATGTGTGTCCAAGCAGAATGTAAACACACACTAAAACTTCCTGTGTGAAGGCCAAACTGAGAGGAGATTTAGAGTAAGGGAGGGAAGTAGGGAGACAGAGTGAATAGGGAGAGAGAGTGTGTTACTAAAAATGATGTTAACGGGGAGAGAAAAAGAAGAAGAGAAGAAGAAACACACTTTGAAAGGAGTAAGATGTACGACAATGGCGGGAAGCAGAAAGATCTGAGGACGTTTGAGAAATCTATTGAAAAAACAACACACTGACTAACTTCAGACAAGCTGACTAAGTGACAGAAATGACAGGGAGGCTTCCTGATTCCCAGATCTGGAGATGTGTGTTGATTTCCGCAGTCATTGGAGAATCTAAAAGGGACACACCACTGACACACTGACGTAGAAGAAAGGAAACTTTTGCGCAAATACTGAAACACACAGGACAGAAAGTGACTTTTGAATATTCAAAGATGATACAGAGGTGTACAGCGCACTAAAAGTTGAAGCCTTGGAAAAGACAGAGTGTCATCTATTTTGACACTGACCAAGGATCATTGGATTTGGACAGACAAGAAAATTGAACCTCAACAGTCACAGGTTTGACTTTAATTCAGTAAGTCTAAAGTTTTTTCTTTTCTCCAAGAGTTTAGTTTCTATTTGCAGTGCATAAACTGGGCTGTGATTCAGCATGTTTAAAAAAAAAAATACTGAATAGGGAATAAAAGTATTAGTTATTTTTCATCTCATGCAACAAAAAAACCTAAACGTAACCAAAATGTATTAAACTTCCACTCCACGTCCACTCAGGAAGTTTGTTAATGTTTATTTAACTGATTGGGGAAAAAAACAGAAATCCTAACTAATGAGATTTAGCAAACATTTGATTATCAATGGCAAACACAGAAGAGGGTTAAAAGAAACTACAATCATGGTGCATTTGAGAGCATGATTGTAGCTGCTGTTTGTATCACAGTAGCTACAACATGTTCATTTTGCCTTGCAGGTCTTTAATCTTTGAAGCTATAATTTGAAGCAGGACAGCGTGAGATCTGTATTCCAATATCCCATCCTGTCTGTTTCATTATATCTTAGGCATGCACGCGCACAATTGCACACACTCACACACTCACCCATTGACTCTACCACCAAAACAGGGCTCCCACGCTGCTGGAATTTATTTGGACAGTGTTATTTGTGATCAGCCTCTGGGCCCTCTGCTCTCCCCTCTGTATCACTTTACAGTCATTACATCAGCTCACTCTTTGATGTTGGAAGAGGAAGAGCAACAATGGAGAAAGCTGCAGTGATGCATTTAAATTATATCTGATTATCTGTGCAGACTCAAACCTGAGACCACGTCACGTTTATTTCAGTATTATACCTATTTTCAATTGGTGGCTCCAAATACAGACGTCCAAAACTTCTGATGAGCTTTTAAATGATGAAATTAATTTATGAAAATAATATTCTATATTCTATATGATGATACATTTATTTTATTTTTTAAACACCACAACCAAACAATTTATATTAGCATCTATTTGTACTCTGCATTTGGGGTTTTATCACATTAGCTACAGGCTACCAGATTTTGTTGGATATTGCTAGCCAAAATGTATCAACTTATTGATGATTTATTACTCTATTCAACACAACATGCAACACAGGCTCAAATATTTCTTTTAT
Source organism: Tautogolabrus adspersus (assembly GCA_020745685.1). NCBI lineage: Eukaryota > Metazoa > Chordata > Actinopteri > Labriformes > Labridae > Tautogolabrus > Tautogolabrus adspersus. The sequence continues at coordinate 12,446,779 of CM036542.1, read as the reverse complement.
CTTTCTTAGTGTTACAGCAGGAATGGGGCCTTTGAAAGACAAGAGTCAAAAACCAAGCTAGCAGCTCTGTAAGACTGTAGCCTACTGGGGTATTGAGCTACATGCTAACACATTGGGTTTAGCCTGTTAGCATGCTAACATATAATGACCCAGCATTAAGTGAGAACATATGCCAAAGTGGGTTGTTGGTCATAACCCAGAATGTTGAACTTTGACCTGATAATGCCACGATTAAAGTAAATTGACTTTCAAGTACATTATGGCTAAAATTATACAAAAATACTTTACAATTATAAAGCACTTTTCAGGCACTCAACCCCGCTGTACATTGGTTAAAAAATAAGCAACATATAAATAACATATAAAAACACAGCACCTTCACAAATGAAACGTCTGATGGTTTAAGAAAAATGTATAGCCCATACTTAGGGAGAAAACTTAACAAATTCAAGCTACACAGGGACGTCCACTACACAGAAGTACACTGCTACCAAGTACCTGGTTTCAAGAAACTTAATGTCCACAGGTTCAAACAGTTAGATATGACGAGGCTCCAAAGACCAGCTTTAAAAAATCCATAATTTGAAACGACATACAGTATATTCAATGCCTAATTTCTGAACAGATGAAGTAACACACTATTTCCTCAGAGCGATGCTCATAACACTGGTTAGCCCTGTTAATGATGATGAACCAGCTCCAGGAAGCTGAACAATATCAGGGGGATGTTACTGTGAAAACATCCATTTATTTCCTTCAGTGGTCCTAGTTTGAAACTGTGATTCATAAAGATGAATCACATTATTCATGCTTCACCCTCAACTGAGCATGTTATTCTCTTTGGCCTTTCTTCTGTAGCTGGATGATTATTTTGCTACGAGAGTTCACTTATGAGACTAGACAAAACAATATGCTGGACTTCTTAGACCCTTCTGTGTGGGACTAATATTAGCAATTGAACAACATGTGTCATGGGAGAAGACAGTAGCATGCTAACCTCAAGGGGGGCCTTATGGAGTTACACCCACTTCCCTTTTTAGAAATTAAAATGTAACCCTCGTGTTACTAAAGAGTCATAATATTTTGAGAGGATCTCTCTTGTTCTTGACTCTACCAATGAGGCTTTTGGGTGTACTTTTTATTTATTCACTTTGTCACTTGCCAAGGTTTGTCTTCTGATCAACTTTGTGGGTTTAAAAAGAAAATCCTGCAGTGAAATCAGTCAAACAAAAAACTAAGTCCGCTAAAGAGTACCAATATTTTTTAAGAGGTGAAACTACAGTCACAAAGAGGCTGAAGTATCTTTAACTGACTGAAAGTCGGTGCACACGATCTTGAAAAAAAAACCTTCCATTGTGTCCAGTCTTTCTCTCTCTTCACTACATCCCCTATTTTAATGCTTTCATAATTACAGGTGTCCTTCATGGACCCTAAAGGCTCTGTCTTAATGCGGCCATTGACTGCTCAATGATCTGCATCAGCTGACAAGGAAACACTAAAAAGGAAAAGCATCCAGCTACACTTACATTATATTTCATTGAGATATTCAGTGTGTAGTATGTTATAGTCAGTGACTGCCCTCTGCTGTCTGTAATATTCACACCTTCTAATTATCCTTCTCATAGATGAACACACCATATGGAAAGGGTCACACTTGTAATATCTCAGAACTGCAGGATTTTGTGTTGCACTTTAAAAAAAAATCCCAACACTGTGGAAATGTTAAAAGTAAAAAAAATAAACACACTGAAGATGACCAGCTGTGTTTTGATACAGAGACATCTGTTACAGCTTCTTGTTCTGCTACGGAGTACTCTGCATCTTTATCAGCTGCTGTAGATAGTGATCATGCAGACTGTAGCTTGTATGTCATCTTTATCAACTAAGCAGTTAATGTTTGGAACATCAATCATGCTTCATAAAGGATTGAGGTTGAAATTGTCAGCGCTGAACCTAACAAACTAATGAAGACTTATACAAAAGTGACTAATATATTGACATTTCACAAAACTTACACTGTAAATACCAGTGACAGAACTGTCACCCTGTCTGCACTCATCCTCATAGATGTCCCAGTTTACAGCCCCTCTTTATTTCAATTACAAGTAGACTTCTCCGCAGTTACTAAAAACAAACAGGCCACATAGCCAGGATTGTTTTTCTTTGTGTTCGTTTTTTTTCAAGATTTATTTTTGGGCTTTATTCCCTTGATTTGATAGGACAGTGGATAGAGTAGGAAATCAGGGAGAGAGAGTTGGGAATGATGTGCGGGAAAGGAGCCACAGGTCGGACTTGAACCTTGGCCCCCTGCTTGGAGGACTTTTGCCTTCGTACGTGGGGTGTGATCTACCGCTAGGCCATCTGCGCCTCCCCCAGGATTTTTCTTCTGAGTCAAATGTAAAATCTTGGCAAGAAAGCACTGCTGTTTTGTCTGTGTTAAAAAAAAACTGCATTGATATTTAAATGGTTTAAATCCTCAATAACATTTCTTGAATTAAATATATGCCTCGTGGAAGATTGCTGGGGCATAAATAGATATATATAAAAACAAACATAAATAAATAGTCTTAATATAGATGATATTGGTTTGATTTAGTTTGTTTGGCCATGCCAACAGCAACATCAACACTGAGGACACACTGGGAATGTTTGTGTGTGAGGTTATTATTAAGGTCATGGACAGACTTGACTAATTGTAGGCCAGGCCGGCGTATGATGAAAAGACACATTTTGAGTAGATTTAAAAACAAAAAAGGCCCTCAACTAATGTGGTTTCAGTTTAAGTTTGAATCTTAACAGGGCAAGTTATGTTATCCCTTGGTCTGCATTTGGTTTATTTTATTCCCACAGTCTACTGCGAGTGTGAACGTGATCCGGTTGTCTCCCTGCAAGTTGTCCATTGCATGCTGGGATATCCTGCAGCCAAAAGTTTTAGATGGCTGTTAAAAAATGTAACAGGGCAAAGAGGCAACTTTTAATAACACACAAACTTCAGTATTATTTGTGCTGACCACCCAACCATATAATGTGTTTTTGTCCCACAGTTTCTGCAACAACTCTGGATCATCATCATCGTCATCATCATAACCATCTTCAACACTCACATTATCACATTATGATGAACTTCAACAGCACCGAGCCCTGGCTTTTCATCAATACATCATCTTCCATCCTGCCTGTAATAGCCGGTCCTGGTAACAGAAGTGGCATGGAGGCATATCTTCAAAGACTGGCTCATTTAGACGAGGGGCTCTACAACGACTTTTACGGCCTTTGGATTACACTCATGGTCATAAACTCGCTCATATTCTTGGTGGGCATTTTGGCAGATATTGTTACAGTTTTTATGTGAATTTCAAAACTGATTCGGACCATGTAAGTCTGAGTAAGCTCTCTAATTCTCTTTTTCTCTTTCTCAGGTTGGCATGGTGCTCAACACAGTCGCACTATTTGTTTTCTGTTTCCGCACGAGGCAGAAGACCACATCAGTGATCTACACCATCAACTTAGCAGTGACAGATCTCTTGGTGAATCTCTCTCTGCCCACTCGTATCCTGCTTTACTACAGTGGAGGAGCTTGTCTCACCTGCTCCTACCTGCACATCTTCAGCTACTTTGTCAACATGTACTGCAGCATCTTGTTTCTCACCTGCATATGTGTCGACCGATACCTTGCCATCGTGCAGGTGGGTTTGGTCTGTCTAAACCCTCCCTGTACAATTTTCTGTCACTCTAACTTCAAAACTAGATGCTATGTAAACAACACATTTTCTTCTCTTTTGTTTAGGTTGAAGCCTCTCGTCGGTGGAGGAACTCCAGTGTGGCCAAATGTGTGTGTGTCTCTGTCTGGCTCTTTGCCATCGTGGTCACATATTCCTTCCTCTCCACTGCCTTCCAGCACCCAGGCTGCTGCCTTTCTAAGCTCCTGTTCCTCACCATCTTTGAGTTCTTCCTGCCACTCATTATCATTGTGGTCTTCACGTTGAGGATCATGTGGGCACTGGCTGACCCTCGTCTGATGCAGCAGAGCAGGTTAAAACAATGTTTCATAAAGAGAAGTAATATCATGGCATATTGCAGTCTTAATCTGTTATTCCTAACCTTATCAGATATGAAAAAAATCATCAAAGACTTGATCTTGTTGATATATTTCTCTTTGTCTACTCAATGGCTACTGTGGCTCAGTGGAATGGTGAATGACCATTTAGTGACCATCAGAAGACACTAATCACATTTACACACATTCATACGCTGCCACCAAAGCAGCGGGAGCAACTTGGGTTTAAGTGTCTCACCCAAGGACACATCGAACATGTGGCTGCAGTAGCTGGCGATTGAACCCCCAACCTTCCGGTTAAGAGACGGCCGACTCTGCCAACTGAGCCACAGCCGTCCTTCAGTTGGAAAGCCATTCTCTGCTCCCGCAGCCCACACGTCAAAATGTCCTTGGGCAAGACACTGAACCCCAAATATCTCCTGGTGGCATAAACATAATTGTGTGTGAATGAGTATGAATGACATTAGTTGACACTGATGGCCATTTCACAGAGCTTTCTCTGCCATCATGACATATAGTGTAAAAATGCTTTGACTGGTCAGAAGACTAGAACATTTCTATACTTCATTTGCCATAAAAATATTTTACATCTAAACGGCAAAACCTTGTTTCAAAAGTGCACTGACCCTCTACGGCACTGACCCTCAATGGTCCTTATAAAACAGTGTGGGGACAGAACCTACACTCTTCCCCCTACAGACATTCGGTGCCATTCTTAATCACATAAACTCTTCTTTTGTTTTTAAGGCAGCCTTTGTTTCCAGATAACTTAAATTGATCTTGATCTGAATCATGTAATGTGAAAGCACACCTCGCTCACTCCTCTGCACGCACCGGTCATGACCCTGTTAAATAGAGCATTTTGCCTTTGAAAGTATTTCAGAAATCTTCATTACAAATTGAGCCAGACCCTTCCAGTGGCAAAGCCCTAGACCTGGATTTGGCAGAAACAACTCTCAACATGTTGGTTTTCACTTCTTTAGTGGCTTGGCAAGTAATCTTGCTTAAGTGGAAGAATTCTGCCCCTCCATAGCACTAGCTCTGGATCACAGACATTGTTTCTTGTATGAATCTAGAGAACATATGTTATATTTCCTATGGAGCAGAATGTAAGATGTACAGTTACGTTTTTTGGACCACTTGTTGCATTTTTCGAGTGCCCCAGCAGTGACTCTGAATAGCTATTTTATTTGTTGTGTTTATTTTTATTTCCTCATCCATTTGCCTATTTTTTGGTTCCTTCAAAGGACTTTTATATATTTTATCCATCTCTTTGTTGTCTCTTGATAATTTTAGAATGTACATTCTGTAGTCAGCTTTGGGGCAAAGTGGAGCAACAAATCACTACACAATTTGCTTGGATCCCAATCAGCTACACAAAAAGACCTTTTAAAGAAAGAAAAGAGGACATTAGAAATGAACGATTGACAGGAATAAAAAAATAACTCACCTTTTCAGCACGGAAAGCGCTGCAGGCTTACAGATGCTTACAGCTAATGAGATGTCAAAGTGGTGTTTTTTTTTTACTGACTTTCTGCAGGGACAGGAGACGGAGGGCTGTCCAGCTGCTGACCACAGTGCTGATCATCTTCACTGTCTGCTTCACACCTTTCCACATCAGACAGGTTAGGGGGAGACATTGTTTTGAAAAGTATCATCATCATGTTTTGGCCTCTCAACCCTTAGGATGGAGATGAATATAAGGGGTTGCAAGATGCTAAAAGGAATAAGAAGCGGAACATAAGCTGTGAATAAGAAAAGTATTGTGTGTCATCTCATGGCTGTGTTTTTGTGTGTGTTGTAGGTGGTGGTGTATTTCTACCCTGACTTGCCACATCATGTGATAGTCTACCACCTCACTGTCACTCTCAGCAGTTTGAATAGCTGTATGGATCCTGTTGTATACTGCTTTGTTACAAATAATTTCAAGGTAAGACTGAGCAAGGTTTTCTTCACCATTCTTCCCCTAGCATCAATCAATCTTCAATTGTACACACAAACACACAAAATCATCCTTGTCATCTACCTGTCAACCCTTCCATCCATCCTTCCCTCCAGCCACAAACTGTCCATCTCTCACTCATCTACTCCCTTATTTACTAATCAATTCACTGAAAAACTCACTGCCTTTTTCACCTCAGGCAACTGTGACGAATATTTTCCGTCGTGCAGAGCCCGAGCAGACTAGTGGTGAAATCATCAGCATGCAGCACAGCTCCAAGGCTTCAGAAGGGACAGCCAATGCCATCACCAAGGATGTGATTGCGATGAACAAGATTTCTTCTTCTCTGCAGAGAGACAATGCGTGAAAGAACCACACTTTGTAAATCCTTTTTACACTGAGTGAAGGGAGCTGAAAGTGACTAAGAACGCACAGTTGTTCGATTTAACCTGGCTGATATTTCTGGACTCTGCAGCATGCTGTCCAATGTATAAAGGCACAGTTCAAAGCTCCCAGGATCAACAGACAATACTGACTTTAATAATATCAGTGATTAAGAGCAACAAGTGCAAAAAAAAGTAAGGGACTGCTAAAGAGCTGGTTCAGCAAACTACGAGTTTAATAAATGAATTACAACATTAAAAAGAGACAACTTTAGAATGCACATAAACATGATCACTGTGTTTAACGATCTCATAAGCCCTTTAACTTTTAAGTTATTATAATTATTATATAATGATAATTAACAAAAATGACCAAATTACAGAACATCATTAGTTGCCACTGAAAACGAGCAGTGCATTATTCTGCAGATCTTATGGCCAGGGAAAAGGGGCTGGCTTTAAAGAAAAGTGAAAAACATTGATCAACTTCCCACAGTAATGCTCATCTTATAAGAAAAAGGACAATATTCACCATCATAAAGCATTATTTGTTAAAACAACAATAACAACAACAACAACAACAACAAACAATCAGAAAAAACACCTGAAAACCAAATCAGAAGATCCGCTGAAAAAAACTATTTGTATTTAGAAGTGATGACCATTTTGTGCAGCAGAGGGCAACAATGCACTCCTTTTCAAAGACTATACCAGTCAGAGACTTCAGAAAGTACTACAACTGCTAGAGAAATGTATTTGTTGACTGAAAGCAGCTTGACTATGAATGTGTGGGCTGTAATAATATTGTTTTACAATTTAAAAAAATGTCCTGAAGTTGGAGCGAAAATGTCTCAGTAATTGTATATTGCAGAAATCTGGAGGGTAAATAAAGGGATGTTCAAGGCAGTCACCTTATTAAGCATTGACCTGGTACTGTTGTGATTTAAGACTAATCTTCCCTTTTTATGTTGACAGGATAGAGACATGGAGAATAATAAGTCAAAAATGCATACAATGCTGTAGGCCTAATTGAACCATCTCATTCAGGGTACTTTATGTAGACTAAATTAAGTTTCTTATGTCTGGCAACATTATCTTTTGGGAATTTTGTCCGGAAAAAAACACTAAACCAATAACTTAAAATATTCCTTTATTTCAACCGAGAGATAAAAATCCCTCTTTAAAACGGAGTTATATATTATTATTGTATGAATTTCATTGTTCATTTTATTTTTTGTATTATTTATCGAAAACATTTTTTTTAACTCCCCGCCCTGCAATAGGTGAGGGAGAATGATGACGTAATTTGCGTTCCCCTCATGACCACGCCTCGCTTTGTTACTGTGGAAACCAATGAGATTGATGAGTGTAGTCATCCAGATGGTCAGTTAGCTGGCAAAGGTTAGCCAAATTGCTAACCGAAACCAAAGTTTTTTTCTGTCGCGTTACCGATAGTTTACATCATGAGGAGCCGCTTGGACCTTATCCTGGCGGGGTAAATTCCCAGGTATGTTACATTTTTCTTGTTTTGAAATAAGGCAGTTTGTCTTAACTTCCTACCGTTAGCGGCTTGATTTATTAGCGAAACAAGCCCTGCTGTAGTAATGTTAGCCTCAAGTCAAACCACAGTCAGTGTAAAGTTAATATGAATGTGTATAGAATATAATGTGAAGTGAACCACCCTCACAATCCTTGCTAGAATTGAATTATGTATCCTACTGTACAACAGGTTATAAGGTAGCCCAGGTGAGTACGTGTTACCGCTAGCATGAGAGAAACGAGTCCGAACTGGTTCAACAAGCCCCCAGACACATACCCATCGTCGTTTCTCATTCCTCTGAGAAACATGTTTTTTTGTTGTTTTTTCCACCTCAGCACGGTGGAGGTTAAAACATGTATAACAAAGTAACTACACACAGGAGCAGGTTACTTCACCAATCTGTGAGTTATGATGACATTACATTGCACTGAACTGTCTCCCAGGTATGAGACGCGTTTTATAGCTTAGTTTATTTTGTCTATTCATTAACTTATATGTGACATACCTTCATCTGAGATACTAGCCCTTTGTTAACCTGAGAAAATATAGCAGAGGGGATTAAGAGAAAATGGGCTAAATTGTAACCATAAAAAAAATGTTAAAACGTTCATTTATAGCCATCACTTATTAAAGTAGGAAAGCAGATGGGATCCAACGATTGTAACTAGCAACAATAATTCTGTAGTGATAGGTGGTCTCTACTTCTGCCTTGTTGCTTCACTTGTCAGGCTTGTGTATTAAAGGTTGTGGTGACTGAGGTTATGGCTGCAACTTTCAATTATTTTCATAATCTTGTCATTTTTGTTGATTAGTTCTCTGGTCATTAAAAACCCTGAATATGGTAAAGGCATCCTGAAATGTATTGTCATTTGATATTGTGTATATAAACTTCAGGTTATTGCTCAATTTTTCTTAAACTGGGATATTTGTTTCATCTCATATAAGTTGACTGCAATGGGAGATGTTTTTGCGAGACTTCTAGTATTTGGCGCTTGACCCCCTTCTTAAAAGAAAGAAAGATGTAAAAATGTTTAAAAGTACTATGAAAGTATCTGTAGGAACAAAGAGTCAGAAAATCATTTAAGACAGGCAATGTTTCCACAAAAACAATGCCCCCCCCCCCCATCTGCTCCTGTGTGTAGTTTAACTAACTTTCTAACTTCGTCAGTGTTTATTTTGCAGGTTGCTGCATGATTTAGTGAGTCTTACCCAAGATGTTTCCACATGCTTTGACCATGACTTGCTTAGAAGTTCACTTACATGCCTGCATGCACACAGACCTCTGCTGACCCCAAATCTCATTTTGCACAATCCAGATACTGCATACACAGACAACCCATAGCAAACTAACACATTTCAGACCTATTTTGCTTAAGAGCTTACTATAAACACAACTGCAGGGACCATTTCTCCCCCCCTGCCTTCCATACAGTACATACCTCTGAGGCTGTGCCTGTCTATCTATGCTTTTTCTGAATTTTGAATTTGTGCAAGCCGCAGGAGGCCGCAAGTCGCTATACTCTGAGCTACTAAGCCATGCCACACAGTCCGGCTTGATGGATGTTAAGATCTATGGAATATATTTTTAGAGCATACATTTGGAATTGTTACTATAACTTCCTGCCTCAATTATTAGCAAGTATTTGACTTTGAACTGGTGGGGGAGGGGGGGTTCTGACTAGCAGAGAATCTCACTGATCAATCTTTCTGGATATCTTCTTACACAGGGAGAGATCAGGAGGAAAACCATGGACACTCCATATTCTATTCAAATGTAACAACAAGGACATTTCTCTTTACATGTAAAATAGATACTATATGTGATACACACTAAAGTATACCAACCATCGAGCAATATAAATGGTTACCCTGAAGACAAATCAGGCTATGATGGGAGAAGAAGCAGAAGAGAAGGAGGCTTCAGGCCCTCCTGAGAAGAGAAAACCCCAGGAAGAAGAAGAAGAGAGTGACAATGAGAAGGAGTTGGTAGAGGAGGAAGGACGAGGTGTACGGATACCTTTGCATCGCTGGGTTATGCACGGAGCAGTGATGTTTGGACGTGAGTTCTGCTACGCCATGGAAACTGCCCTGGTGACGCCAGTGCTGCTCCAAATAGGTAAGGAGACGCACTACAGTCATGTGGTGACAGACACCACCATCCTCTCTAAGGGATATTTTCTAGTGTTGTTCATCTTTAAACATGGGATTCAGCTGTTCTGGCAGCACTGGAATTTCCCATAAACTGAAAGTATACAGTGGGAAGGTGAAGACACCAACAACATTGCCATATGATATTTAAGAGCGGCTGTTCATTCTACTAACCCTGTCAGGGGTCTTAGTGATACGTTCCCTGCTTAATGTTAGGAAAATAGAAGACTCAGGCTAATGAACTTCCCACAGATACAGCTGTAATCATCTTGTTATTTGTTCATTTAGTATACTTATAAAAGCTGGTTTAACTTAGTGTTAAAGATCAACAAAGTCGTGCCAACAAGTATACTCTTCAGTGTAAAAAAAAAAAAAATCATTTTGAGGAATATGACTGTAACTGCATTAGCCTTAGCCATGCTGGATCCATGGGTTTCAGGTTGCTGCAGTGTAACCTGTGTAGGAGAAGCTAACGGGGGAATGCAGTTAGATGTAAGGTTTGTCACCATAGCAGAAAGGGAACAAAAGCATTTCTCCCTGGCTAGGTATGACAAGAATGTTAAACACAGCACATTTCAGTCTCTCTGTCACCCTGTATTGACAATATTGCAGGAAAGATTGTGTTTCATAACTTCCAACCAAATCCCATCTGGGACTTTCCTCTATTGCTGTGAACACAGATGCTTGACAGAAGAAAAAAAGAAGAGAATCTAAAAAAACCTGGATGAAGCACTACTTGTTTGCACAGTTTAAACATGATCAGTGTGTTGCTGTTTTTCATCACATATGCAGTACCATTCATCTCTTGAGCTTGTGCACCTCTTTCTAAATGTACGAGACAAACAAAACAGAGAGCCACTCATTGAAAAGCAGCAACTAGAGGTCAAAAAGACCACATGGTGTTGTGGTCATTCTGTAGGCCAATTGAGAGATTTAAGAGTGAGCAGCAATAGGAAAGTCGGGAAGGAAGAACATTTTCCTACTGCGAGTAAGTCATGGTGTGTTGTGTTGACTTAAGGGGAAGACAGGAGCAGAGCAAAGAAACATGCTGTTCCCGTGAGAACCAGCCAGCTCACCCATCCAGATTCTTTATAAGGGGTGGAAAATAAGCATATTGTGTAGCAGAAACATTTTTTTTTTTTACTATATTTTGCTGCTGACTATCTCACATTAATTTAAGACATATTTTGGAAATGTCAGTAAAATAAGAAACTGCATTTGTATTTAAATGGCTGTAAGAATGAGTGTTTCCTGCTTCATTACATGCTGCAGCTTGCTTCTGTCTTATCAGAGGGTCAGTAGGAGGTGATTTCAACACGTTCCTGGCTGGTTGTTGCAAATTTCTGTCTGAATTGTTGTAACAGGCCACATCACTATCTGAAATGTCATTGCCACCCTGAAAGCTGTTGGTAAAGGAAGCTGTAGTAATTCTTTAACTATGAATGAAAGAGCTGTCATGAGTTTGCTTTTAGAAACATGGCCATAGCAACAAAGACAAAATGTTAATTGTAGTCTGAACAAATAAAAGTAAAAAAGGTTTTGTGCCTGGATACGAGTTATTCTGCATGCATGACAATCTTGAATGGCTTTCTAAAGTAACGTTTTCTTAAAGGTCACTTATTATCCTCCTTTTCAACAAGTTTAAATAAGTCTTAGAGGTCCCCAAAACATGTCTGTGAAGTTTCTTGTTAAAAATCCTCTCTGATCCTATAGTTTAGCATGCCTATAAACCCCTCTATTTCAGCCCTGCTCAGAACAGGCTGTTTCTGTGTCCGTAGCTTTAAATGTAAGTGAGCTGTGTCTGACCACGCCCCTCTCTGGAAGGGGATGTGCCTTGGGCTTTCTTGCACCATGCCTAATTGTTTCTGGTGAGAAGGCAGACTCAGAGGGCAGAACAAACACCTAGCTGCGGGAGTGTCACCAACCTAGGGGAGGAGTTACTGCCCTTTGTGATGTCACAAAGAGAAAATCTCCAAATGGCCTGTTTGATCACACATTTTCTAAAAAGTGGAGCAGGCAGAAGAGAGTGAGGATGGACATTTCTTATAACTAGGGGGTTTGTAGACAGGCTAGGGACACATTAGTGTTAGAAAACATGGTAAAGTGTAAAGTAGAGATGGGACAGATCTGATCTAATCAGTATCGGGTCCGATATTGACGATATTGAAGTACGTATTGGATATCAGACTGACGGCCCCGATCCACGTCACTGATCAAGAAATATGGTTGGGCACTTTGAACATCATCTCACACAGTCTGGCTTTGAAGACATTCAGACTGAGCTGTAAGAGGTGCCCACAAATCATCTCCATGACGACTTTCGGACGAGATGGAACAGCTCCTTCTATATGATCAAAAGCACAATTCTTACCCTTCAGTTTAAAAGATTTACTTTGAAAACCAGACAGTTGCTGCTTCCTGTTTGTATGTGAAGCCAGCACAATGCAATGCAATGCCAGGTTTACTACAGCTTTGTGTAGCCTTACACATGCTAACAACAACAACAATAACATTATTAGTAATGATAATAAAAATACCGGTATTGGTACATATGTATCGGAATCAGATCGGAACTGAAAAAATGTGGATCGTTGCATCTCTACTTTAAAGATGACAAGACACGGTCCAGTGAGTGAGTAGTACAAAAAACAATCTTCTGTCAGTAGCTATTTAACCCAAGTAAAGACAGAGTTATTAAAAAATACAAATGAAAACGTTTGACATATCTAAACATCATAAGATAAAGCATGTGTCAAGTATCTGCCCTAAGCAGACAGACAGTCTCTCAGGCAAAATGAACACAAACACCATCTATTAAAGATGTAACGAGGCAGGTTTTATACTAAGTGCTGCCTGAACAAATACAAACTGAAGTGCTTGATTTTTTTTTCATGTCGCACATGTTTAATTTCTGTTTTGTGGATTGCATTTGATGTTATTTTGGGATTTATCCATCAGCAGATAAAATGTACCACAAAGTAATGTGCTTGTGTTTAATCTCTGCTCTCATATGATCCCATCAATTCCAATTAAACTGCCATTCATTTTTGTCATTTGTCCATTGTAGGTCTACCTGAGCAGTATTACAGTTTAACGTGGTTCCTCAGTCCTATCCTGGGTCTCCTCTTCACCCCTGTGATTGGCTCAGCCAGTGACCGCTGTACTCTGCGATGGGGCAGAAGAAGACCATTCATTCTGGCCCTGTGTGTCGGTGTGCTGCTGGGAGTGGCCTTGTTTTTAAATGGATCATTAATTGGTAAGTTGGAGATTAAAAAGGAGATGAAGGTTGTATTTATTTATGTTTAACCAAATGTTATGTGGTGTTCTGTCAGGCCTTTCTATTGGTGACACTCCCAGCAGTCAGCCAATTGGCATCGTCCTCACTGTACTGGGCGTGGTGGTGCTGGACTTCAGTGCTGATGCCTCTGAGGGACCAATCAGAGCTTACCTCCTTGATGTTGCCGATACTGAGGAGCAAGATATGGCCCTGAATATTCATGCCTTCTCTGCAGGTAAGGCAAGCACACACATAGACATAAACCTGTATAAATGACACCTTTTCTTTGTTTCATAGACTTTATTTAATAATTGACATGTGTACTGTATCTGTGTCTGTGTCTGCATGCTTCTCTGCAGGTCTTGGTGGAGCAGTGGGCTACATGTTGGGAGGTCTAGACTGGACTGGTACAGCTCTGGGTCAAGCATTTAAATCCCAGGAGCAGATCCTTTTCCTGTTTGCAGCCATCATCTTCATCATCTCTGTCACACTGCATATGCTTAGTATCCCTGAGCAAACATTAGCTCCATCACATCCGCTTAAAGTCACAGCAAGTGGAGAGTACACCAGCCAAATGTCTTTTAGGCCATTTAGCCGCACACCCCCTCTACTGGATGTGATTGCTGAGGAGGATGGGTCTGCTCGAGCCCCTTCTCGAGAGGACAAAGAATCAGACTCTGAGGAAGGGGAAATGGACTTTCTGGCTGTGGAGCGAGTGCGGAGTAAAAGTGATTCTGTGTTGGCAATGCCGGATGCTACAATCGAGTTGGATTCAGACCTCGACCGGGATAGACAACTTTTCCTGCCAGACTTTCTGCAAGAGACGCAGGAAGAGCTGGATGATGCTTTCAAACCATCAGACCACAGCATTGACTGTCCATCTCCTGCTGGTGGAGCTCCGCCCATATCTGATGGGATGGTGATCGTAGAGCCTGCAGATTCAGCTCATACTAAGCTTAAGGATTCAACAAACAGTCGTCCCTCTCTCCTTCAGATCAGTTCTGGCTCAGCAGACTCCCATCTGAAAACACAGGTGAAACAAGTTTTGTTGGCTGAAATGACATTGCCAGGACAGAGGAATAGGCAAATGTAAAAAGGAACAGAGACGGAGAATGACATCTTTATTTTCTCTTTCTGTGTTTAATATTTAAATCTTTGTCTGTTTTCTGTCCCAGCAGGTCAAGGCTGCCAATGGTGTCAATGCAATTAAAGGCAACGGCTCCACTAGGCTGCTGACCCGTCCCTCCAACTCCTCTGTGACATCACGGCCACACCCCCACACCTTCTACAGACAGGTATATTTGCTTTTAACAGTTTTTGAATGACTTTCTGTAATAGTCCCACATATTACCTTTATCTCAGTTTATTTTCAAATGTTAAGAACCTTTCATCAATCTTTTTTTTTCCCTCCTCTCCAGCCCTCCTTTACTTTTTCCTACTACGGACGTGTGGGATCCCAACGCTTTCGACTGCGGCGGACACTTTTAAGTCCTCAGCCAATCACAACCTCACGCAGTCTGAATGATCTGACTGACCTCCAACGGCGTGCTGACAGGCGGGAGTTGCAGCTTTCGGCAAGCAGTCTTTCATCTGAGGGCTCCAGCATAGAGGAAGAAGGCAGGGGTACAACTGTTCGACTGCTGTGGTTATCCATGTTGAAGGTGAAACAAATCATCAATGTCTTTTTCATCCTTTAGTACATGACTGTATGTACAGCATCACATTTACAACATTATTAGCAGGCACTCCTGCAAACAAATCAAACCTGTTTGACAATTCCCCGTCAATATAACCTTCTGTTATTGACTATCTGTGTTCTCTGCCGTTGACAGATGCCGCGGCAGCTGTGGAGATTGTGTGTGTGTCACCTCCTCACATGGTTCTCCATTATTGCCGAAGCTGTCTTTTATACTGATTTCATGGGGCAAGTGATCTACCACGGGGACCCAACGGTACACACACCTTTACACTCACTCACACTCAACTTCAGCTGACATCATGTGCACTACATAAACACAACAATAACAGTTATCGAGTCTGTCTTTAAAAAAAGTGTTAGACAACTTAAAATGTCTTCCCCTTTTTTCTTTCAGGCACCATCCAATTCAACAGAGCTCCAAAACTATCACAGAGGAGTACAGATGGGTTGCTGGGGACTGGTGGTGTATGCTGCTACTGCTGCTGTGTGCTCTGGTAGTTGTTTGACTTTTCTTACTTACCGGACTGCTGAACAACGAAACTGGCTGCCTTCATTTACGTACGTGCTTCCCTGAATTGTCTCTTATAATAAATGTGTCTCTGTCGTCGTCTTTCCATATCTCCTCTCAGCCATCCTTCAGAAGTACCTGGATAATTTTGATCTGAGCATCAAAGTTGTTTACATTGTTGGAACTCTGGGATTCTCAATAGGTCAGTTGCCACAGTTGAATGAATAGCTGAAGATAATAAGGGTCAACTAAATTGTGTGAATTACTTTTTTTTCTCCCTTTTCCCTTAGGAACTGCTGTAATGGCGATCTTCCCTAATGTTTATGTGGCCATGATAATGATCAGTGGCATGGGCATCATCTCCATGAGTATCTCCTACTGTCCCTATGCATTACTTGGGCAGTACCATGAAATCAAAGAGGTAAGTACACACTTACAGTAGACATGTTCTCCGTCCCTACCTATCCGTACACTTGAGATAGAAACATGTATTTCGATGCTTGTTTTTTCTACAGCTTTGCACTAAAAACACTTACTTTTTAAAAAAGCTCTTAAATTTTCCCCACAAACACTTGACAGTACAAACCTCTCTCCTCCACTGTTCTTTCTCCACAGTACATTCACCACAGTCCAGCAAACACTAGAAGAGGTTTCGGTATTGACTGCGCTATCTTATCCTGCCAAGTGAGTATGCCTACTTTTCTTTATAAGATCAAACATTTCCAATTAGCTCTAAACTCAAACAGTTTGAGGTTGATTCTCTGTTTTTAAGCTTAGAGATGTTTTTGCAATTTGTCTTAATATTCGGATGAGGTGAATGACAAAGAACAATGCTGCGTTGAATAATTCTGTTTTGTTTCACGACCAGGTCTATATCAGCCAGATTTTGGTTGCATCAGCCCTTGGAGCTGTGGTAGACGCAGTCGGCAGTGTGCGCGTCATTCCTGCAGTGGCCTCTGGGGGCTCCTTCCTGGGCTTCCTCACAGCCTGTTTCCTGGTCATTTATCCTGATGTGGAGCCCAGCAGCTCCAAACAGGACCAAGTAGTGGTGGGTTTATCTGGAGAGTCAAATGGAGAAAGGACCAGTGAGCAGAGGTTGGCTCTTTTGAACCTCACAGATGGAGATAGTTTGAAGAAGACAGAGAATCACTCTGTGGCCTGACTATGAACATGTGAAGAAATAGTCATGGTTATCTACACAGAGTACAAGCCACAGCATGTGGGGATTACTCCAGCTGCTTTCAAATATGACAGTCTGTGACTTTAATAGCTCTTACTTTGAAAGAAAAAGAGCTGACAAGGTATCTACACAAATCTGAATGGGATGATTTTCATCTTCCTGGAGAAAGAAACTGACAAACAAACTCTCTTGGGCTGCTCTACTTATATTTTGCTACCTCAACCCTTAAAAGAGAGGTAAAGGTTTGGATGGTTGGACTGAGAAAAGTAAGCCATTAAAGCACAAAGATCCACATGACACTGAATTGGTCTGATTTTGAAAACAAGGTTAGCTTAGACTTCTGAAACAAATATGCGCTTTACTTTCAACAGCAAAGAGGGAAGCACACAGAGCACTTTCTGTCTCACTTCTGAACTGTAACCCTGAAGCTGCAGAATGATGTTAACTGTGACATTTCATTTCAGCTGCTCTATAACTGCATATTGAACAATCATACATGTGTCAAATGAAGTGTTTGTACTTCTACATTAGCCATTGACTGACACAGATGCAAGTATTTGATCCAGGTTGTTTATAGAAGTCCTTGATATATTATTTTTTATAAATCCACTCTGCATTTGTTATGCACACAAAACATATTTCTAAATGTCATACCATTTTTTATATTCACATTTAAGATGTGTTTAAAGTGTTGGATCCTGTTCAGACTCGCTGTGTGCAGTTAAAAGTGCAGATTTTTAGTTAATGCCTGTACTGAAACACAGAAACCCTGAATGCCATATTCTCTTACATTTCAATAATGCACAGGATACATTTGAATATAATTGAGTTAAATGATAACACACTGGTTGTTTATCATGGCCTCTGAGATATAACCTTGATTTGTTTTTGGTTTTAGTGTTATTTTTTAAAACAGGGTGGTGTTCATTTTGCTTTCTTGTGATCTTTTCAAGAAGTGTTTTCACCTTTACATTCCAAATAGAGTGAAACTGGTAGATATGTTCAAAATCAGCTCATGATCATTATTGCATGTCGGCCAAATCTAGTCATGCAAAAAAGGATAGAACTTGGCTGATTATATCTTTAAACAACTGTAAAAAAAACCTGGTCCTGTAGTGTAATAATAGCTCCCATACTGCCATGTTGTTTGATCTACCTCAGAATAACAAACACAGAGAGACTGTAGATGATTATTGGGACCATTGAGCAACCTGCAAAATAATGTTTTGCGTGGTCTCTGCCATACTTTAACATACTGGCAGCATTGGAAACCTACCAGTGTTCACAGAGTAATACGCTACTTGTTAACAAGAACGGGGGGAGTCTCCCATACCTTCATTAGAACTGTAACACACTTGAGTGTGGAGTAAGTGCATGTGCATTTTTCAGAGCACCTTTAAGTTAGCTAAAAATGACACTATTTCTTTAATCAGGACACTCACAAAACTGTCATGCTGCTTCTTGAATTGTAGCAAGGAGCAAGTACTGTAATATGCAAGGCAATGGACTGACCTATGCACACTTGAAATTCCCTTTGTTGGGGTTTTATGACCAAATGAACCACTTGCTATTACTTGGGGAGTAGCAAAGGAGCTTCTCAGTTGCCTTTCCTCGCTGTACACGTTTTTTTTTTCCAGCTCAGAGGAAACAAGGCCTTAAGTTAAAACATTGTGAAAACATTGCACAGATTTTTTTTTCGTAGCATAACATTGTCTACTTTTATGACCTGGTTGAGATAAAGGTGCCTTTTGTTTTATTTTCACAGCCTGATGAACAAGCAGTACAAGGGTACATCAGGATGTGGTGACAATTTGTTTCACTAATTAAAGTGACAGTGTTTGGAAGAACCACAATAAAGTTTGATCATTTTTCACTCATTTGTATGTACATAATGCAGAGATTATGCTTGGGTGTACCATTGTGTTCTTTGGAAATTGTCCCCAACCTTTTTAAAATATGCCTTTGACAGAACTGGCATATTGAAGTTATTTTGATTTCATGCTGATGTTAGGACTTGATTAGGATGATAGTCAATGTGTTGGTTTGAAAGTCATGCACTGGCATGTTGTTGTAGTGTGGTGGTTCTCTTTGCTGCTGTACAAAGTTTATTCAAAGAAAATCAGGTATTTTTGTACCAATTTTGAAAAAAGACAAAGAATGCTTCTTCACTTGTGTCCGTGTGTTTTTGACTATCACATGCTATTTTACATGTAATCTTTAAAGCTGTTTACCATACATTGTACAATAAACCACAGGAAATCAAACATTGAATTAGATGAATAAAGAGTAAAGAATTATCAGCTATGATATAAGATTCAACTCAACACTACATAAAGAAATGAAGGCTATATTTTGACCAGTGACTTTATATGTCTGTAGGAGAACGATCTTCAGTATATCAAGCTCAATTTTAAGTTCTGACAGATAACTTACCTTATAAAATCCATTATGTCAGAATATTTACAATTGCTGCAAATTCTCAACACTCATGAGAAATAACTCCTTAATATCATCAAGTTAATTAAAGCCCTTGCAAGGAGTTTTTAAATGAAATACTGAGCTAGAAGAGCAAACCAGATCATAATCAGCAAGATTGACTATTTCTTTATAGTTGTTTTCAATGCTGCTAGAGGGTAGTTGTCAGACTTTACCATTTATAATCCGCAACCCCTTTCCATTCTCCCCCAGGATTAATACATTTGATTTACAAAGATTAATACATTTGATTTAAAAGAAATCAGATGAGGTTTCTCATCAGAAAACACTACTTAAGATGTACAGGATAAGATATGCAAAGGGTTAGAGCTTTGTCTACCATTGGTGCCAATATTTACACAAAGCAAAAGTTTGTCACAGGAGCTTTAAATGTGGTTCCTTATCTAGATGCTTTTCAAAACATGTTTACCTCAACAAGTTACAGGGAATACCATGAAATTAATCACTCAGTAACCCCTCTTATATTTAGAGTTATTGGTGTAAAAAGTTTAAAAATAGATTTACAAAACAGACAAGTCATATTCTTTCGAATGTCATCAATGTTACATTAAGAGGTTGTTTTTGTCTTGATAAACTCAGATAATACTTAAAGATACTTGTGTCAACAAAGATGCCACAAACACCAATGTAAGCTAACTGCTTTTTTTTGTTACAAAACTCATTCAAACAAATGTCATTGAGTATAAACTGAAAAGTGTGCAAAAACAAAATATGCAGCGCCTAAGCAGTAGGGTCCTACATGCTCGAGGTGCTCCAAGTCCACGACTGGACTACTACACAATTCTGGCTGCACAACAAGTATCCAATTATTTGGAAAATTGACTTTAAGGCATCCTGTCTTCCCACACTAAAACTCTCCTGTCAACAGTGAACACCAAAAGCCGTTCTAAGAAACTAGCACCGTAGACGACACACCGGAGACAGTACAGCAGAAGAGAGTCACATGTTTGTACTGACGTGACGTCCAATCACAAACAAGTAGTATGGCCATACCCTTTCCAGTTTGTGATATATATTTGCCGCAGGTGAAATATATTTCGCCACCGTAGGTTTTTCCTTGTTTGCAGTTAATTTGGCGTCCATTTTTTGTCCACCCCTTGTGTTGGAGTTGGTTTGTCCAAACCACTATATAAGTTCCCCTTTTGTCTCATTGTGTTAAGTCTGTTTTTTGAGTTCATACCTTAGTTTTCATCTTGTTGATTTAAAGTTATATTTAGTTCGTCACGGGCAACCCCGTGCCCTCTAAAGTAATACACACACATGCTAATGTTAAAACAGACACTCTTGTCGTAACATCAAACCAGCTGAGGGGCCTGTGATAATGTTAGCTTAGCATGACTAGCAACGAGTACTTTGTGTGAATAACTTCTGATAAATCTTAAGAATAGCTCATTGACAAATGACTTCAAACATTGCATTTTCAACCAAAAGAAAACACACATTGATTATTTTTACATTAAAACAGTTTATTCATTGTTACACATATCTTGTTAATCACCTGTTGCTCCACAGCTTGCCTGCACTCCTCTTTCTCAACCAGGAAGTGTCAAACAGAGCTGAACCCAGCCTTGGGTTTATATGGGGGTGTGCCAAGTGGAAGGTGCCATGTTTGGTAGAAGTGGAGGGGTGTTTAGGTTGTTGAGATTAAAAAAGTTATTTAAATGGCTGTTTAAGTATTTACTTAACTGAAATGTATTTTGATATGCTTTTAGCCTTATTGCAGATAGTATGTGTTGTTTGTAGAACAGGTAATACTCACCTGAGAGTAAATTGATCTCCAACCCCTTTTGGTAGGTGCCAACTCCTATATAAGAGGAGGCATGGGGGCCTCTTAGGTAGTTGGAGGTTGGAGTTGGAGGGGCACACTACTAGAGAGTTTCAACAACTTATCAAAGAGTGTACAGAGCTGCAAGGGCCCAGACTGGTATTGTTTAGAGCTCAGTCTCTTCTTTTGTTTGGCACTTTTTGCATTTTTTCTTGCAAGTATTATTTTTCATTTTTACATTTTCTCCAGGCCTGCACTGTACATATTGCTGCACTTGATTTATTTCACTGTAAATTAATTCACTGCATTTTTTAATTTTCCCTAAACTTTGGGCCTAAACCATCCTTACAAAGTTGACCTCTTTTATAGGCCTATTTCTAATAATTTGGTTTGTAAACATGGTTTTCTATTTTTTGGTAAAATAAAAACCCACCTTTTCTTTAAACTAACTCCTGGGTCTCGTGCCCTACTGCTAACAATTGATGGCAGTGGTGGGATCATCCAGTGAAAGACACAGGATTTTTTTGTTTCTCTTCAACTTTTGGAATGTTTTGGTTTTCTACCCTGTTACCCCTGAAAAGAAGTCGAATGCATCGCGGCAGGAAAAAAAGAAGGAACAAAAGAGGGCGTACCGGCCCAGTGAATACCCAGGAAAGGCAAGCCAGCAATGAAGAGTAAGACAACTGATCCTCAGTTTTCAGACTCTGACCCATCAAATGTGGAGGCTCCATTGACTACCATGCGCTATCCTTCCGCCCAAGCAGAGGCCTCTGCAGGTTTCTTTTATATTTTTGGTATTATTCATTTTGTGATATTTATGATTTGGTTTTATTGTTTGCTGTTGTTGTGTTTTTATTAATACTCTTGGTTTTATGCGTGTTTTTAGAATGAGTTAACTCTCTGCCTTGGTGTGACCAGTGACAGATTACCTGCACCTGTATAGCTTTGTTTGATTTAATGGACAGTTTTTCTGCTAAATGAGGAGCCAGAACAATTTGTGAGCCCGCAGGGGCCCCCTACTGGTCTAGGGCCCCAAGAAGTTGCCTGCCTTGCCTGTTGACAAGCAGCGCCTCTGCATGCAGCGGCAGAGTGAGGAGCTCTGCCAGCGGTGTCAGTATCCCTTTGGGACAGTAGTTACAGTCTGGTTTTAGAAGTACGGCGATTGTGTGTGTGTGTAGACACAATACTGGCGGTATTTTCTTGCTTCAGCAGTGTCTGTCCTGCAGCCTGCGTACTTGCTGAGCGTTTGAGGAGACCCTGCGAGGGAAGAAGCAGGCATGGTCAGCCGCAGAAGATCGAGACAAATTACTCACTGTTTTATTTTGTTGGAGCTGAGTGAATTTTTAACCTCTTACGTTTTAAGTGATGGACTTTTAGCTCTCCTTTGTATCCCTTGTTTTACCTGACTTTTGTTCCTGTTTTAGCCAACTTTTAGCAAAGACATTTTAGGACAATTTTATTGTTTTATTTCTTTTAAGTGGGTTTTAATTTGGGGCAGTTTAAGGACAACCTAGCTCAAAAATAAATCTGTTTTGCACCAGCACATCGTTGTTTTAAATCTCTTGATTACTGTCAGAGCTGCTCTCACCCCAATAATTCAAACAAACCCTTTATTCCTATATTTATTCCTAACCTATATTCAATTTGTTTTTCTTTCGAGATCACCGCATTCCACCCCGTTTACAGTACCTTACACAAGAAGTAATTGAAATGATCATCCTTGTACAATACTTGAGAATGTTGTCCCCTGAGCTTCAGGTATGGATCAAAGAGCATGACCCAGATTCAGCAACGGAAGCTGCCAAGCTGGCCGATGTCTTTGTGGCGGCACGGAAAAAGGGTCTACCATGGAGCTACAATGCATGGAGGAAGACAAAGGACAGCCACAAACCAACCCAACAGTTCCAACAGGGGGCAGCAACCAGTGCGGGTAAGTCTCCCAAGTGGGAGGGCCAGCCAGCTAGCAGGCCAACAAAACCCTCTAGCAAAAAGCTAATTTGTTATCTATGTGGACTTGAAGGCCATACTAAACCCATGTACCCGAAAAACTCGGCTGTTATAGTTAACCAACAGTTGGAAGTTTTGCGTACAACCTCAAATATGCATCATGTCAAGACATTTTCAGGATTCAGGGAAAATCTCAAGTGAGTCCTTTAAATCTGGGATCTGAAGGAGGTAGTAAAAATGCCAAGGAATGTCCAAATGGGTTTTCTCTGTGATTGTGAATTGTTTGTTTTAGTGATTGTTAAATTTTCTATTTTAATATTTCTTTTTCTCTCTGTCATGATGCTTTTGATGTCGTGTAAAGCACTTTGAATTGCCTTGTTGTTGAAATGTGCTATATAAATAATCTTGTCTTGCACAAATGTGCTTTGTACCACGTCCTCGCATTAAAAATGACTGTTCTATTAAAATGCAAAACATTGAAGTTAATGGAACCACGCTTAGGGCCTTGCTCGACTCTGGGACTGATCAGACACTGGTATACAGGAAGTTTGTACCACCCAACATTGAAAGTGAAACCATCCCTATCTGTTGTGTTCATGGAGACGAGAAGCCTTATCCAACAGCTAACATGTACATTTTGGTAGACGGTCAAACTTTCCTTTTGAACATTGGGGTTGCTGATAATCTGCCTTTTGATGCTGTTCTAGGAAGAGACCTACCAGTTCTTTTTGATTTGTTGGAGCCAGAACAAAGCAGAAACAGTAACGCTGTGGTAACCAGAATGCAGGCCAAGCAATCCAATGAGCCCTCCGCAATTCTCAGTGCCTTGCCCTTTTTCAATGAGGAGTTGGAGACCACACCTGGGAAGTCTCGGAAAACCTGCAGACGGAGAAGGCAGGGAAAAATTCCAAATACAGTGGTGACACCATCAACCAGCACTGAGCCAGAGTTAACACCAGGGTTTCAAGTTCCAGGTAATATAAGTGATATGCAGAAAACTGATCCATCTTTAGTCTCTCTTTTCCAGAAAGCAAAGGAGAAGGAGCCGGAAGCTGAGTTGGACTTCTTAAGTGATGAATATATCCTGCAAAATGGCATCCTCTATCGTCAACAAGAGTCAGTGTTGCAGCCAGTAGTTCCCCAAACAGCTGGAAACACCATGCTTGCCTTGGGGCACTCAGTTCCCTGGGCAGGCCACCTGGGCAAACACAAAAACACGGCTCGCATTAAAAAACATTTCCACTGGCCTGCGTAGAGATGTTGCTCAGTTTTGTAAAAGTTGCCCTCAGTGCCAAATAACATCTGCTAAAACATCCCAAGAGCTCCACTTCAACCACTACCCATTATTGGCACCCCATTTGAGCACCTTGGGATGGACATTGTTGGTCCTGTAGAGAGAAGTAAAGCATGAAACCGTTATATGCTGGTTATAACAGACTATTCTACCAAGTATCCAGAAGTCTTTCCACTAAAATCCATAAAGGCAAAAACAGTTGCTTTCTGTTTGGTACAGTTCTTTTCAAGGGTGGGCTTCCCTTGTGAAATATTAACTGATCAAGGAACTAACTTTATGTCTACTCTGCTGAAACAGGTGTACCAGTTACTTGGTATCAGGAGACTCAGGACCACACCATATCATCCTTAAACGGATGCTATAACGGAGCACTTTGACCAGACCCTGAAACAGATGCTCCAGAAGTTTGTAAACAACACTGGTACAGACTGGAATCAATGGCTGCCCTTCCTCTTTGCATACAGAGAAGTACCACAATCCTCCACTAGTTTCTCTCCTTTTGTATGGACATGAAGTTTGGGGCCCATTGGCACTGTTGAGAGAGATCCGGGAGGGTGGGATCTGTTAATGTTGTATCCTATGTCGTCCAGATGAGAGAGCTGCTGGAGAAAATGGGTGAGCTGGCCTAATCGCACTGCGGACGCCCAGCAGCAACAGAAGTCCTGGTGCGACTTCCAGAGACTACGGCCATCGACCCAGGACAGAAAGTGCTGGGGCTCCTACCTAGTGATAGAAGTGATGCTAATAAGAAGTGTGCTGAATGAAGAAGTGGATGAGCAATACTTACCTCTCTAGTGACCTGGTAGACATGATCTCAGATGGCCAACGGCTTCAGGTGAGATCTATCAGACGTTTTCCAGGAGAATCCTGGGAGAACAAATATTGTTGAACATGTCATTGTTGTTAGAGAAGGTGCGAAGATGAGAGGTGAAAAGATTAAGTTACAGGATCCCTGAGCGCCTGCTGGCCTCACTGAGGAGGGAGGTTGACCTGATGCTGTCCCTGGGGATCATCGAGGCTTTAAAGAGCGAGTGGTGTAACCCAGTGGTGCTCGTACCAAAGAAGGATGGAAGCATAAGGTTCTGCATTGACTTCAGGTACCTGAATTCAGTTTCTCACCTTGTTGATTTTAAGTGATATTAAATTGACCTCTTTTATGTCTAGTTCTTATTTGGTTTTTAAACTTGGTTTTCTATTTTTGAGTCCCTTACTGCTTGGGCCCCCGCAAGAGAATCCTTCTCATCTCGGTAAGAGTGTTGATAAGGCACACTACAAGTGAAGGCCTGCGTCTGGCCATGAAATGTTTGTCTAATTTCACCTTTTGCTTCGATGATGTCACCAGTTGTAATAATTCATATGCATTTCATTACCTACATTAAGATGTGGGTTCTTCTTTTTTAGGATTTGGCAGAGAAGCCATCCAGTGGCGACGAGAAAACGTACGGCTATCTCCTCACACAGAAAGACGAGGGATCTGAAGGTAAACTTTTTATATGTTTCTGAGAAAACTCGGTACCAATTTGAATAAAAAAAGGAGCCGTGCAATGTAACACGGGGGAGTTAAGAATCTGATCCGTCTATGTTTCAAGATCATTCTCTGAATCGTTGCTCTGCACGGTTTTGTTGCTGTGACGTAATGGTAATATATGTTGTTTTTTTTGTCAACAGCGATATACAATGCATTTCTACTCATAAGGGCGGGTTTTTCCACATTTCAAACCTTGCATTGGCAAAGATCGAGACAGGTATCAAAGATTTTTGTCATAGCCTCATTGTTGACCAAATGAAACATTAATTCCTCTTTTTGTCATCGCAGCCGTATAAATAATGGATGTAGGCTCTTTGAAAGAGGTTAGTTGAGACCCTCTTTTGTTAGTGCTAATTTTTATTTTCTGATAAGCAGAATTTTAATTCCACCTCTCCATACACTCAGCTCCAGTCTCAAATCAAGATAGACTTCTGCTCAGCCAAGGATTACCACGACGAGGGCTGCAGTACAGCGGTAATGTTCAGTCTGGGCCATGAAATCCACTTGGTGATCGGGTTCAGTGTCTTTTCTCGCCTGTAATTATGATACATTGGGTAAAAGTGAGTTACTGTGTTATTAGTGCATGTTGTGTGTGTAACATGTCTCAGTAATGGAGTGAAAAAGTAATTTCCCCCTGTGGGATTAATAAAGGATATCTTCTTCTTACAATGATTGTCTCTGATAAATATATTATATACTGTTTATATATTCCTCATATCAACACATGTAAGCCAAATTAATGAGTACGCCAACTGAAAGTAAAAAAACATTTTTTGATAAAGGAGCTAGTGCAACATTTCACACATAAATACAGCAGAAATCCAGTCTCTTGAGTGAGAAGCTCCAAGTGTCCTGTTGTCGGAGTCGTGTTTACATGGACGGGGCGGCCTTGCTTATAAAGTTGTTTTAGTCAGGGACTAGAGAAAAGGAGAATAACATACTCACTGCTTATTCAGATGTCACGTAAGTGTGTTTAGATCACGCTCATTCTGTGTCAATTTATGTTCAATGTGAAGCTATGAGTTAACAGAGTGTGCTAACATTAGCCTGCTAACACAACAATGCAGACCGCACGGGTAATTGCTGCTCGATCAAAGGACAATTTTTTCCGCCACTTGCTCTAAATGGTGCTTAATCACGATGCGTTTTAATTGATAACTCCTTTGTGTGACTGCGAGTGGAGAGGGGTTTGGAGGTGTCACATTCTTCCTTAAATTGCGATAAATGAATCTAAATGTATGCTTTTAAGTAAAATCTTTCTTAGAAATGTTGGACAGATTGGAAACCTTCCTGTATTTCTTGGTTTAAATTTTTGTAACACTGTTCTCTTCATAGGGTGATAAAGAAAGTTCTGGCTCACTGGATGATGGACCCTCATCAGGCCAAGATACGTCTCGCTCACTGTGTCAGCGATGGCTTAATTCCAGTCAGCTCCTGTTTAGTACAGTATTCAAGGTGAATTCTCCAGAGAATATCCTGCTGCAATCTCACATTAGCTCACTCTGACTTGCTGCGGAAAACATACTAGGGGTCTGGCAGGAGAAACTCCAGGTGAAGTCCGACTGAAAAATGTGGCCCTTTGCGTTCACACATTCAGCTTCTTCTTATTGCTACATTGTTGTTTTTGTTTCAGGGTTTTATTGAGACATTCATTTTGTATTGTCAGGATTAGTACGTTAATGGGTAAAACAAATAGAAACACAACGTGAAACAGTTGCACAAAGTTAAAATAATAATAATAATACATTTAATTTGAAGCGCCTTTCAGGTCACTCAAGGACACTTTACAATTAAAAACAAGAGCAAACAAATAAAACCATTAAAAGTGCAAGTAAAAACATCATGACAACTACAGTGAGAATGCTGTTCTGAAGAGGTGGGTTTTGAGAGAGGATTTGAATTTTTTAAAATTTAATTGATTTTAAAAGGCCTGTTGGAAAAGATTGTGTGACGATTGTTTAATATTTTCTCCTTTGTATGTTTGCTTTAAAGGAGTGAGGAAGATGGTGGTGGTGGAGAATCTCCTGTATGTTCCTGATAGGGAGGTGAGTTCTGTGCTCTCACTTGAAGCTGTGATACACATCTGTACAAGTATATAAGCCTTTTTTTTGTTGTCTTCTCTTCTGCTGAAGGATACCCTGAGTCTTTGGGACCTTCACTTCCTTGTCATGATTCACTGTTGGCCCGATCTGGTCATTCATGACTTTGAACTCACCACATGAGTGCGGCTCTGCCTCCATGGTGGTGTATGTATCAGTGTTTTAAAACATACTACAGCTGTGATTTATACAGAGGAATGGGACTCAAGTAATGATATATCTGTTTCAAAGGCCAAGACAAAAGCAACATGGAGATGATTACACTGAACAAACAAGACAACTGTTAGGTATTTGTACAAATCCTTTTAAATAAGTGTGATATGTGATTTTCACGAGGCTGTTCTGAACTCAACATAAAGCTGATGATTTTTCAGATCAGCTCACTGCAAATACGATTCCTGCCCTCGATGGCCGTACTCTCTGGATGTATCTTCAGTTTCCTGTCTCGTCCAGACAAAAATAAACATGGTGGTGTGTTTGCCACAGAACTTATTTTCTGCAATGATCCAAAATCCAATGCAGAAATCCCATAGGCGAATTCTCGTTAGAACCCATGGCGATGCTACTTCCGGGTTGGCCTACAAAAATACGTCATCACTTTTGCAGTCTATAACTACTCAAGAATGTGATAAAAGTTTTAAAATAATAAGCGGTCTTTGTTTTTCTTTTGTTTTTCAACAAATAGTCGAGGAGAACCGATTTCTTCTGTCGTCAGAGGAGGCTTTGCAAGAGAACAGGTACTTAACTTTATTTGGATGCATTTCTCTTTCTTCCATTTTTTTAAATATATTTTTATTATTTTGACATGTTAGAGTTAGAGAATTATGGTAATGTGTATTTAACATAATATGTGACCTTTAAGTTATAGACACCTGTATATACATGTGTATCCCGTTTTGCGTTCTTTTTAAATGCAAAAGCGTTGTTCAATTGTTTTTGTTCTATTTAATTTAATACTACATAAAACAGGAGAAAATGATCATAATAAAGTTTCAATAAATAAAATTCTAAAATCTCTTTCCTTCCAGGATCACACATTAATCCATATTTTATTACAGTATACAATAAGGCTGAGATAGTCAGTCAGACACTTAACTCTAAATCCAGCTCAAATGTGATGGCAAGACTTTTCAGCCTCTTCAAAAGTGTTTCAGTATGTAAACATGCTGAGTGAGAAAGCATTGCTTGTCCTTATCAGAAATTGTTACTGTTTGTGAAAAATTCTGACTATTGCGATGTGTTTGTTGCAAATCCTTTCATCGGGATAATGATGAAACTGCAGTTACTGTGGCATTCTATTCCCTACCCTGACCTATGTTTTAATTTTGTTCTTTTTAAGGAGGCTAATTATGGTTCTCTGGGAGGCGTGAGGTAGATTTCTTCTTCTGTCGTCGTCAGATGCTTCAGAGAGACTTTGCATGAGAACAGGTACTTAACTTTATTTGGATGCATTTCTTTCTTCATTAAAAAAAATATATATTTAATTTGCAAGGCTATCATACATGTCACAATAAATGGATTAAATGAAAAATACAAAATGTGTCTATTATTTTCAGTGTTTTGTCAACTGTTACAATCCCACTACCATTAAAGAGGTACTCTAAGACATTTTATTTTACTTTTTAACAGTTTAGATATTATGCAAAGTTGGAAAAGTGTGTGTTCACAAGCATGACTGAATACACACTTTTCCAACTGGGTGTAATATCTAAACTTTTAAAAAGAAACAAGTAAATTAAAATGTCTTTATATTTGTATAAATATTTCAAAAGCAATTTTTTTTTTTTCATTTTTCCCTTTAAACCGGGAGTCGGAAAGAGGGAAAGAGGGAAAGAGGGAAAGAGGGAAAGAGGGAAAGAGGGAAAGAGGGAAAGAGGGAAAGAGGGAAAGAGGGAAAGAGGGAAAGAGGGAAAGAGGGAAAGAGGGAAAGAGGGAAAGAGGGAAAGAGGGAAAGAGGGAAAGAGGGAAAGAGGGAAAGAGGGAAAGAGGGAAAGAGGGAAAGAGGGAAAGAGGGAAAGAGGGAAAGAGGGAAAGAGGGAAAGAGGGAAAGAGGGAAAGAGGGAAAGAGGGAAAGAGGGAAAGAGGGAAAGAGGGAAAGAGGGAAAGAGGGAAAGAGGGAAAGAAAGAGGGAAAGAGGGAGAGGGAAAGAGGGAAAGAGGGAAAGAGGGAAAGAGGGAAAGAGGGAAAGAGGGAAAGAGGGAAAGATCCGGGTGGAGACTGGGAGTCAGATCGGGTTCGCGGGAGATCGCGCGACCTCTCGCTCCCCGCCTGCTCTCCTCCGGGTGGAGACTGGGAGTCAGATCGGGTTCGCGGGAGATCGCGCGACCTCTCGCTCCCCGCCTGCTCTCCTCCGGGTGGAGACTGGGAGTCAGATCGGGTTCGCGGGAGATCGCGCGACCTCTCGCTCCCCGCCTGCTCTCCTCCGGGTGGAGACTGGGAGTCAGATCGGGTTCGCGGGAGATCGCGCGACCTCTCGCTCCCCGCCTGCTCTCCTCCGGGTGGAGACTGGGAGTCAGATCGGGTTCGCGGGAGATCGCGCGACCTCTCGCTCCCCGCCTGCTCTCCTCCGGGTGGAGACTGGGAGTCAGATCGGGTTCGCGGGAGATCGCGCGACCTCTCGCTCCCCGCCTGCTCTCCTCCGGGTGGAGACTGGGAGTCAGATCGGGTTCGCGGGAGATCGCGCGACCTCTCGCTCCCCGCCTGCTCTCCTCCGGGTGGAGACTGGGAGTCAGATCGGGTTCGCGGGAGATCGCGCGACCTCTCGCTCCCCGCCTGCTCTCCTCCGGGTGGAGACTGGGAGTCAGATCGGGTTCGCGGGAGATCGCGCGACCTCTCGCTCCCCGCCTGCTCTCCTCCGGGTGGAGACTGGGAGTCAGATCGGGTTCGCGGGAGATCGCGCGACCTCTCGCTCCCCGCCTGCTCTCCTCCGGGTGGAGACTGGGAGTCAGATCGGGTTCGCGGGAGATCGCGCGACCTCTCGCTCCCCGCCTGCTCTCCTCCGGGTGGAGACTGGGAGTCAGATCGGGTTCGCGGGAGATCGCGCGACCTCTCGCTCCCCGCCTGCTCTCCTCCGGGTGGAGACTGGGAGTCAGATCGGGTTCGCGGGAGATCGCGCGACCTCTCGCTCCCCGCCTGCTCTCCTCCGGGTGGAGACTGGGAGTCAGATCGGGTTCGCGGGAGATCGCGCGACCTCTCGCTCCCCGCCTGCTCTCCTCCGGGTGGAGACTGGGAGTCAGATCGGGTTCGCGGGAGATCGCGCGACCTCTCGCTCCCCGCCTGCTCTCCTCCGGGTGGAGACTGGGAGTCAGATCGGGTTCGCGGGAGATCGCGCGACCTCTCGCTCCCCGCCTGCTCTCCTCCGGGTGGAGACTGGGAGTCAGATCGGGTTCGCGGGAGATCGCGCGACCTCTCGCTCCCCGCCTGCTCTCCTCCGGGTGGAGACTGGGAGTCAGATCGGGTTCGCGGGAGATCGCGCGACCTCTCGCTCCCCGCCTGCTCTCCTCCGGGTGGAGACTGGGAGTCAGATCGGGTTCGCGGGAGATCGCGCGACCTCTCGCTCCCCGCCTGCTCTCCTCCGGGTGGAGACTGGGAGTCAGATCGGGTTCGCGGGAGATCGCGCGACCTCTCGCTCCCCGCCTGCTCTCCTCCGGGTGGAGACTGGGAGTCAGATCGGGTTCGCGGGAGATCGCGCGACCTCTCGCTCCCCGCCTGCTCTCCTCCGGGTGGAGACTGGGAGTCAGATCGGGTTCGCGGGAGATCGCGCGACCTCTCGCTCCCCGCCTGCTCTCCTCCGGGTGGAGACTGGGAGTCAGATCGGGTTCGCGGGAGATCGCGCGACCTCTCGCTCCCCGCCTGCTCTCCTCCGGGTGGAGACTGGGAGTCAGATCGGGTTCGCGGGAGATCGCGCGACCTCTCGCTCCCCGCCTGCTCTCCTCCGGGTGGAGACTGGGAGTCAGATCGGGTTCGCGGGAGATCGCGCGACCTCTCGCTCCCCGCCTGCTCTCCTCCGGGTGGAGACTGGGAGTCAGATCGGGTTCGCGGGAGATCGCGCGACCTCTCGCTCCCCGCCTGCTCTCCTCCGGGTGGAGACTGGGAGTCAGATCGGGTTCGCGGGAGATCGCGCGACCTCTCGCTCCCCGCCTGCTCTCCTCCGGGTGGAGACTGGGAGTCAGATCGGGTTCGCGGGAGATCGCGCGACCTCTCGCTCCCCGCCTGCTCTCCTCCGGGTGGAGACTGGGAGTCAGATCGGGTTCGCGGGAGATCGCGCGACCTCTCGCTCCCCGCCTGCTCTCCTCCGGGTGGAGACTGGGAGTCAGATCGGGTTCGCGGGAGATCGCGCGACCTCTCGCTCCCCGCCTGCTCTCCTCCGGGTGGAGACTGGGAGTCAGATCGGGTTCGCGGGAGATCGCGCGACCTCTCGCTCCCCGCCTGCTCTCCTCCGGGTGGAGACTGGGAGTCAGATCGGGTTCGCGGGAGATCGCGCGACCTCTCGCTCCCCGCCTGCTCTCCTCCGGGTGGAGACTGGGAGTCAGATCGGGTTCGCGGGAGATCGCGCGACCTCTCGCTCCCCGCCTGCTCTCCTCCGGGTGGAGACTGGGAGTCAGATCGGGTTCGCGGGAGATCGCGCGACCTCTCGCTCCCCGCCTGCTCTCCTCCGGGTGGAGACTGGGAGTCAGATCGGGTTCGCGGGAGATCGCGCGACCTCTCGCTCCCCGCCTGCTCTCCTCCGGGTGGAGACTGGGAGTCAGATCGGGTTCGCGGGAGATCGCGCGACCTCTCGCTCCCCGCCTGCTCTCCTCCGGGTGGAGACTGGGAGTCAGATCGGGTTCGCGGGAGATCGCGCGACCTCTCGCTCCCCGCCTGCTCTCCTCCGGGTGGAGACTGGGAGTCAGATCGGGTTCGCGGGAGATCGCGCGACCTCTCGCTCCCCGCCTGCTCTCCTCCGGGTGGAGACTGGGAGTCAGATCGGGTTCGCGGGAGATCGCGCGACCTCTCGCTCCCCGCCTGCTCTCCTCCGGGTGGAGACTGGGAGTCAGATCGGGTTCGCGGGAGATCGCGCGACCTCTCGCTCCCCGCCTGCTCTCCTCCGGGTGGAGACTGGGAGTCAGATCGGGTTCGCGGGAGATCGCGCGACCTCTCGCTCCCCGCCTGCTCTCCTCCGGGTGGAGACTGGGAGTCAGATCGGGTTCGCGGGAGATCGCGCGACCTCTCGCTCCCCGCCTGCTCTCCTCCGGGTGGAGACTGGGAGTCAGATCGGGTTCGCGGGAGATCGCGCGACCTCTCGCTCCCCGCCTGCTCTCCTCCGGGTGGAGACTGGGAGTCAGATCGGGTTCGCGGGAGATCGCGCGACCTCTCGCTCCCCGCCTGCTCTCCTCCGGGTGGAGACTGGGAGTCAGATCGGGTTCGCGGGAGATCGCGCGACCTCTCGCTCCCCGCCTGCTCTCCTCCGGGTGGAGACTGGGAGTCAGATCGGGTTCGCGGGAGATCGCGCGACCTCTCGCTCCCCGCCTGCTCTCCTCCGGGTGGAGACTGGGAGTCAGATCGGGTTCGCGGGAGATCGCGCGACCTCTCGCTCCCCGCCTGCTCTCCTCCGGGTGGAGACTGGGAGTCAGATCGGGTTCGCGGGAGATCGCGCGACCTCTCGCTCCCCGCCTGCTCTCCTCCGGGTGGAGACTGGGAGTCAGATCGGGTTCGCGGGAGATCGCGCGACCTCTCGCTCCCCGCCTGCTCTCCTCCGGGTGGAGACTGGGAGTCAGATCGGGTTCGCGGGAGATCGCGCGACCTCTCGCTCCCCGCCTGCTCTCCTCCGGGTGGAGACTGGGAGTCAGATCGGGTTCGCGGGAGATCGCGCGACCTCTCGCTCCCCGCCTGCTCTCCTCCGGGTGGAGACTGGGAGTCAGATCGGGTTCGCGGGAGATCGCGCGACCTCTCGCTCCCCGCCTGCTCTCCTCCGGGTGGAGACTGGGAGTCAGATCGGGTTCGCGGGAGATCGCGCGACCTCTCGCTCCCCGCCTGCTCTCCTCCGGGTGGAGACTGGGAGTCAGATCGGGTTCGCGGGAGATCGCGCGACCTCTCGCTCCCCGCCTGCTCTCCTCCGGGTGGAGACTGGGAGTCAGATCGGGTTCGCGGGAGATCGCGCGACCTCTCGCTCCCCGCCTGCTCTCCTCCGGGTGGAGACTGGGAGTCAGATCGGGTTCGCGGGAGATCGCGCGACCTCTCGCTCCCCGCCTGCTCTCCTCCGGGTGGAGACTGGGAGTCAGATCGGGTTCGCGGGAGATCGCCGAAAAAAAATGGGTGGGAACATAAAAAAAAAAAACATAAAAAAAAAATTAATAAAAAAAAATGTGCTTGTAATAGTAATGATACTAATATTCATCCACAATATCATCATCATTATTGCCACCATCATCATTACTACAATTAGTAACAATTAATGGTTTTATGATATGATATTATGATATTAATGGTGATGGGGAATCTTTAATTCACTTTCTGGATTGACTCAGTCCACAGCGACCATGGTCAGTACCCAAAGACAGCCTGTTGATCCTCGTCCTTCAGTGAAGAACTAGAGAGACAAAAATTAGCTTTCTAAACATGTTTCCTGTAAGCCACCATACACTAAGAGAACTGTTCATGTTGTCATGAGCCAGTTCTTAAGGCCTTAAACAAGGGAAACAGATGGTTGAACTAAAACTAAAGTTTCATACAAAATGTACCAACAGTAATCACCATTTACACCAGGAGTGAGGTGTGTTTGTCAGTGAGTCAGTGTGCCGGCTGAGTGTGAGGTTCGTGCGGCATGTGGTACGGTGGCAAACTAACAACGTAGACTACAACACAAGCACAGAGCGACGAGAAGCTGTGTCAAGCAGAGGAGGAGGCTGCTCTAAACAGACCCCCAAAAAGTCGTGTTACTAGAATCAGTTCTGAATGTCCAGTTGACAATTGTGTAAATCCTGCTGGAGACTCGAGTATGAAGCTCTGACAGGAAGTGGATCCTCTGCTGTGATGTTCTGATGGAAACTCCTTTCGGTCTGTACTAATCACCTGTACTGGCTCTGAACTGCTTATTTCATCTTTCCATAGATGATAGGCTAACTGATGGAGATGTAAACTGTCGTTATTGTGACACAAATGACTCACAGAACATGAATTCATTGGCTGCACTTCCACCAACCTAACATTCTGTAACATAATATAATCAAGTAGACAATGATCCAGCAGGTCTCAGTTGGAGCTGGGGTGGCCATGTGGAGATATCACCACGAAGCAATACAACTGAGCACATCCAGTCCCTGTCTCCTGCAGCAGGACAACATCCTGACCCACTTGACTGGTGTCTCTCACTGCAGTAGACCACAGGAATCTGGTCTGCTGGTAGATCAGACGACAGCAGCCATCCCACCCTTGTGACTTTCTGCAAACACAATCACCACAGATAGATGAGTGGTCAGTTCTCGGAAGGCATCAAGGAGTCACAGCTAGTGTGGTTAATGTACCACCTAC
The DNA here is from genome assembly GCA_020745685.1 of Tautogolabrus adspersus. Taxonomy (NCBI): domain Eukaryota; kingdom Metazoa; phylum Chordata; class Actinopteri; order Labriformes; family Labridae; genus Tautogolabrus; species Tautogolabrus adspersus. Next base: position 12,411,407 of record CM036542.1, on the reverse strand, counting down.
AGTAAGCACAGACTGCTATCAGTCCTCTGTAGACCTCTTCTCTTCCTCTGACCATACTGCTCATAACTCGAGTAATGTCTGCACTCTAACACTGTCCCTCTTCTGCACTGTATGTGAACTATGATGCAGGATGTGAACTCACCTGTTGACACTATTTGTACCTGACATGCAGCTTTCTTAACAGTAAGCATGCTGCACGTTTTTGTCCTGTTGTGAACATTAAAGTGTTTATGGTGTACAGTCACTACCGGTGTTCCTCAGGGCTCTGTCTTGGGTCCTCTCCTTTTCATCATCTACTTCCTACCCCTCGGTCACATTTTCAGGAAATTCAGTATTCACTTTCACTGCTACGCGGATGACACCCAGCTCTACCTGTCTTCCAAGCCCAACTCCGCCCTCCCACCTTCATCCCTCTAAGACTGTCTCCTTGAAGTTAAATCCTGGTTCTCGCATAATTTTCTCAAACTCAATAGCAACAAAACTGAAGTTGTCCTGGTTGGAGGATAGACCCCATGGCACTTAAATGCTAACTCACTTCCGGGTTTTAGGACTCATTCATGTGGCGCCCTATGGCACTGAAAATTAGCCAGAAAATACCTTTCTTGGCCGTTTCTGCCATATTTTAGCAAGATCAAGACAAATGCATGATATGGAAAATAAACACAAAAAAAATTATTAAAAAAGGGGACACAAAAATATGAATGAATAAAAAAAATTAAAAGCTTGAATATTTACTTGTTATAGCATTGATAAAAATATTCATCCACGATATCATCATCCACATCATCATTATTATTGCCACCATCATCATCACTACCATTAGTAACAAATTAATGGCATTATGATATCAATGGAGATGGAGGATGTTCCGCAAAACCTACCTACCACACAGACACATGGCCTCAGGAGCCAGGGACCGAACCCTCGACCGACTCGATTTTCTCACCTTCCCCTCTAGAGAGTAAGGAGACCCCGAGCCCAATTTTCAATTTAGAAAGCTTTATTGGCATGAATGTTACTTAAACAATATTGCCAAAGCATCGACACAATACAAAAAAATATTAACAGTAATCAATGATGTAGCATGAGTCAAATTAATAATTACATACACAATTTTTTACAACAAATAAACAGACAAAAACAGTGTGTTTTCAGAAAAGAAAATGATAAATAGAGCAACAATTATTAACTTTATATGTACAGATATACCAAAGATTCTCATATATATATATATGTATTTATAAAAAGAACCATAAATAAAGCAGTGTATGCTGTTAGGTGACCAGGGGCCCGTTTCTGAAAGAAGGTTCAACAAACTCTCAGTCTAAGCATGAGCACTGAGTTGATTTACCCACAGGTGGGAAAGTTTTCGGTTCACTCGGTGTTCAGCGCGTGCACCAGGACGATAAAAAGCCAACATTAATGGAGCCCTGATACTACGATTCACCATGGCTTGGTTGTGTCTGATCAGTTGAGACCGCTGCAGGTGTCTAATAAAAGAACAAGTGCTGCTCGCTAGCCGTTTGCCCGATAACAACGGCATTCCACGCATCATCGCGACATGTGAACTGTTTCTGAACAAGACGGTGCGTAAACGCACATGCAGGTGAACACAAGTGTGGCCTTTTACTCCAAACTATCAACAACTAAGCAGTAGGGTCCTAAATGCTGGACTGGAGTACTACACAATTCTAGCTGCACAAAAAGTATCCAATTATTTGGAAAATGGACTTAAAGGCATCCTGTCTTCCCACACTAAAACTCTCCTGTCAACAGTAAACACCCAAAACTGGTCAACTAGCACCGTAGACAACAGTCGAAGACAGTAGGCCTGCAGCAGAAGAGAGTCACATGTTTGTACTGATGTGACTTCAGCTGAATCACAAACAAGTAGTATGGGCATACCATTTCCGGTTTGTGAAATATATTTCGCAGCAGATGAAATATATTTCGCAGCCGGTGAAATATATTTGCAGCAGATGAAATATATTTCGCAGCCGGTGAAATATATTTGCAGCAAGTGAAATATTAAGACAGTTGACCTTCAGGGCCACCATAAGCACCCCCTGACTTTATATAATAAAGGGCTCCCCTTTCCACATTTATATTTAGCCTACCTCCTGTAAAGGCCTACTTTACACATTGAGGTATGTCCCTCTGCATGTTAATACTCAATTCCTAGCACTAGCACCACCTTGAGGCCAGTATGGTGTGTTACAACAGAATCAAAATTGCCGAAGATTTTACATGCGATGCGACTCACATAGATGTATTTAATTCCATAGTCATTTTCTACTCACACAGTGTCTTCATCAGAATCCATCCAAGCAAGCAGAAGGGATAGCCTACACATATGTTGTTGTTTTTTTCCCCAGAAATTCCACCACATTGGTTTTAATAATTTCTCTCTTTACAAAATACGCAATATATATATGATCCTAATTATGGTAGGCCTATACAATATAATTTGCCTGTCATACTTTTTCTTGGAGACCACCATCATTTTTTAATAATTGTTTAAAACATTTGCATTGTTCTAATCAGCTTCCTCAGGTCGTCAGTGCGCATGATTGTACATTCACACGCACACAAACAGGAAGCAATGTGACAGCCTGTAAACAGTAACCGGGATGAGCTCGTGCCATTCAGTAACGCCGGTGTGTAGTCTGCTGGCCAGATTGAGTCATATTAGCTGCCGACTGCTGTCATGAAAGCGGAGGGGAATGATTGAGGAGTCGCACGGTGGTCTGTGAAGAGGTGAGTCAATTAAAAATGAAGTCTAGGTGTTGGTAATAGTTTATTTATCGACTTTTTAGAGTTTGTGTTTTAACTTAAACAGAGGCAGTCTGTCGTTGAGAAGTCGCGAGACTGATTAGAAACATCCTCTCACCTGTACAGCTTGTGACATTATCACATGCTTCAAGGCAATAAAACAGATATGGTTAAGTAAGTTCAAGAACAAGTTTAACTCACTAAACTTAACTATACGCTCATTATTTGATCAAATAATGGTTTGGAGGCACGCGCAGAAATAGAGGAGTCATATTTGTAACAGTCAGGGGTTTGAAAGTAACAAATTACACTTAGCTTACTCATTGAATAGCAAGAACTTTCACTTTTTGAAAAGGTAATCAAGGTAACTTGTATTCTTTCTCCCCCCTGGTAACAGTAGTGCAGACATTGTTGCTTTGGGTCACAAAAGTGTGTCAGTGATTTATCTTGACACACTGGAGCCTAAATAGGTGAATTAGCTAACACTTTTCTTGGGTGTTGTTAAGTGCCAGTGACCTATATTTAGCTATGCCCTAACATAACAACTGCAGCAGCCAATAAATATTTCCTGTTCAGGAGAGATTCTGAATAGCTGCACTCTCTCTCTCCACTGCAGTGAAAGTAAAAGAGTGATATAGGTGAGGAAGTGGAGAAATGACAAATACTCTTCTCATCTCTTCTGTGTGAATGCCTGTCTGTTTTTCCCAGCATGATTTTCCTGTTTGGTAAGAGCACATTACACAGAAGTTAAATAACCATTGCAAACCTCACCACTTAAAGTCTGGACGATTGAGAAGTCTGATTGTTGTGTTCATTGCATGAGCTGCACTGTGATTTAATTATTAGATATAAAACCTTTAAACATTGCATCTAAAAATACATGTTTTTGTTTGATGTGGAATTGTTCCTGTTTTAAGGATTATATAATGGTTTAAACATTACTGTGATGCTGTTACATCCTTAGTTAATGAAGGGATGGCAGCAGGTCATGAGATCTGCTCTTTTAATGGTTATTAGTTGATTTATTCTGGACATTCTTGCTGCTGATTGGATATGAAGTCATTTAAACTCCTTATAGAGGGAACTTTGCTACACTTTAACAATACGTATGGGTAAACAATTAACTGTAAAATGAAACTGTAAACACATAAACCGTAATATTTCGGTATACTTTGTTTACTGGGCACTTGAAATCATTTTGTGCAGCTCAGCTTCAGGCAATAAATATGGCAAGGTAAGAAGTTATATAAGCTCTTCTTCAAACTCAAGCCTTGGTGAGAAGTACAAAAAGTAGACTTATTTCCTGAAGGACACAATGCAGTGCGACTTAAGAAAGAGTGGATAGAATTACTGCATGTAATCTGCGATGCTGTGGAAAATACTGTCAGAATCGGGTTGTTGCTTGAAAGCGTAATAATTGCAGTTGTAGAAGTTTTTGATGATGAATAGTGATAGTGATAATGTTGTTCTAATGCAGATCTTTAAAGATGACTGAAACAACAGCCCACATTATGAACAGACCAGCTGATACAGATGTGAAGGTTGTTATTCTCTTACTATCTGCCTTCCTCTTTCTTCTCTGTTATTAGCAGCTTTTATTCAACAGGTCTGAGGTGGCCCTACGTCCAGTTCTGCTGGTCAAACCAAGTCCTGGTCTGGTGCCGGTGATGGCCGACCATCTGCCTCCTGTCCTGCTGGAAGCCTGCGTGGTGGTTGGAGCATCAAGTGAAAAACTCAGGGATGTTTACCAGGTATTAACTGTCAAACACAACCTTACACACAGATGGCTGATTTACTGTAAGCTGAACAATGGTTGTGATATTTTCATTTTCAATCAAATTGTGTTTGCAGCCCCAGGTCATAGATACCCTCTTATGAAGGACCCTTAATTACAAATGTATTATTATTTGTGTATCGTGAGGTTACTAATAGTCAGGCTGGTAATTTCATGATTTTTGAAGTATCATTAAAAAATGATGTTAATAAATATTCTATGTATCAAACCTAAAATAAGTACAGTGTGCCCTCTAATCCTTCCTTTACTAATTTTGTTTCAGACCATTAACAATAATGGAACTTCAGAGCTGCTCCTGTTGGAGCCAGAGGTACTGCATGTCCTGGCGCCTCCCTTCTTTAGCCGACCTCAAGCTGAGAGCGAATCATTGAGGCCGAATGGGAAGAGGAGGCGCTCCTTTCTCAGGAAGAAGAGGGAAAAACCTTCTTCAGCTGCAGCAACTTCTTCAAGCTTAGGTATCTGCCTGTCTGCTTTTCTGCACACGTGCCACTCAACATGTCTTCAAATGCAAAACTTCTGTTCAGCCACAAATGTGTTGCGTTCCTCAAGGTGTCTGACTCGTCCCTGGTCTTAATCAGCCCACGTTGTCATCAGTGATTTGTGTTTGATTTGTTTTTTCTCATGGTAGGAAGTGAAGATATCAGTGTTCCTAAAGACATCGACCTCATGGCTTTACCTCAACTCTGCTTCCCAGGTACAAGTCAGTGTTGTCAAAACACTCATGTGTACGACTGGTGTATGCATTATAAGCACATAGAGCAAGAAAAATATAAGAATATAATACTTTAAAGTTTACTTGAGACTTTAATGTGTCCGTGATATTTGATACATCTTTCAACTTTCTTCCTCTGGTCTTGAATGTTAGGTTAAAGTTAAGACTTTTTTTATCATCACACATCTAAAACAAGTCTACTTGTCATATATAGCCACCACTCAATTATACATCAACGTTTCAATATACGGAAATGTCATTCACTAACGTGTTTATTTGTGTTGTTTTGATATGCATATACCACAGTAGTATAAAGTGACCATCTTTAAATGTTAGTATTGAACGTCCAGGTGTCAACATGTTCTAATATTTATTTTGTTTTACCAGGCGGGCTCAGAGTAACCAACAAACAAGAAGATGAACAATTCCACTTCTTGGTTTTCACTGATGTCTTTGGCAACAAGACTCACGGAGTTGTAATGCAGTGTTACCGACCAATACTGGTACACGTAATACTTCACAACCCTCCACACAGTTAACCTTAATCCAGAACATGCTTTACTGCTGCAACCAGATCATAAAACCGTATACAACATACAGCTGCCATGTTCACGGGCAACTTAACCAATCAGGAGTAACAACAACTCAAATGAAACCAAATGACTGTCTGTTGTGTTTGTTTTACAGGAAGGGACATCTGTCTTCCAGAACAGAGCTGGGTCCTCTAAGTTTTCTAAGCTTTTCTCTGCCTACAGTATCTGTGTGATATCCAAGTATCCTTACTTTACAGCACTCAAAGACTGTCTGTCATGGTGAGAAACAGGGTACTAAAGCAAACTGCATGGCTTTTGAATTGATTTAGTTTTATCATATAAAACAAACTATGAGCATGTGCTGTTTGCGTATGTCCAGTTTAGCCACATTTTCTATTAAAGTGAGTGCTAAGATTTTCCTGTCAAGAGGCTGGTGTGTTTAACCTGCAACATTGAATAATTCAGCTAAATTGTTTTTTAATAAAGGACAACATAAATACTGTCTTTATCATTAGATTTGCAGGTATTATATCATAAATAGTTTCCACCGATTTGTCTTAAATTCATATTCTTTGTGTCTTCCTCAGTCTGTTGATACAGCTGAGATCTTGTCGTTTATCAGACTTGGAGGAGAGAGTAAGAGAGTTTGCAGCTAAACTGGCGCTGGTGCCTATCCCCCCTCCTGGAACACTACATCTGGTGTGTGTTGTGTGTGGACTTGATAGTTCTTTAAAGACTCTCATAGAGTTTGTGAGGACAGTTTTTGTATTTCATTGTTAGCATTTCTCCTGGAAATGTAAACATTCGTTAAATCTTTGGCCAGACGTTATTGATCGACTTTGCCTGAAACAACAGTCTTGTATATCATACAGTATGCAGTATAAGCGGTAAGAGGAGCATACTTGTGTATTTGTGTGCATATATTAATTTACATTTGTCATTTAAGTCAGCCAGAGCAAACTTTTAACACAGTGTTTATTTCGCAGATGTTCACCCTGCGTCCTCTGACCATTGTGTTACCATCCAGAGAAGACAAAGACCACGTAGCTATAGATTTAGACCTCCATCTGCCTTTCCTCTGCTTCAGACCACAGCAACTACTGCAGGTATTACACACACTGTGTGTTAATGTTGTTGAAACAGAGGGAGACTCACATTAACTTTCATTTCTCTTTTCTTGTCTGGTTTTTTTGGTCTCTGTCTCTGTAGGTGATGTCTTGTCTCCTGCAGGAGCAGCAGGTGGTTTTGTTTTCTGCTGACTGGGCAAGACTCACACTGGTGGGAGAGAGCTTGTTACTGTTTCTGCAGGTTGGTGAAAAAATGTCTGCAAAGAGCACGATGGTGCTTGATATCATCATGGTTAATCTTGAATTTAAGTCAACTGATATGTGAAGTACTTTTTGAAAATTGAAATCACGTTTTTTTTTAAATGTCGATAGATAGATAGATAGATAGATAGATGTACTTTATTTATTCCAAACTGGGAATTTGTGGCGTTACAGCAGCAGGTTATCAAAGCAAATTAAAGCAACAGAAGAATGAATACATGTAGTCACAGACTTGTTTCAATAAAACGTATCTTAATGTATCAAAAAAGCATCCTTAGATTTTGTCTCTTATATAAATCTTCATTAAGCAGTCCATATTTTACTCCTCTTTTTAAATCATTTTACTAACCGCCCTGCATGTCTTTTTTTCCCCAGCCATTGTCTTGGCAGCAGCCCTATGTTCCTGTGCTGGCCAGAAGCATGCTGGACTTCCTGATGGCTCCGACTGCCTTCCTAATGGGCTGCCATCTTAGCCATTTTCAAGAAGTTGCTGATGTGAGTTTACAACCACCAAAAAGAGTTCAAACCAAAAACAGAGGAGATCTTTTTCATTAAAGATTAAAGCGTTATGATGATTGGAATAAGGGGGATGTTCTGTGATGAGTGTGAATTAAACCTAAAGTATAAATAGTTGAATTGAATGCCTGGTGAATTTTTCTTACGATTATCCATCTCTAATTCTGAAATTATGAAAAAAGTGAGCGAGGTCACGCTTGTTACTGTCTTAAAGGAGCTATATGTAACTCTGACACGTAGCGTTTAAAATGGGTACTGCAGTCCAAATTTAAAACAGAGAGATGTCTCCTCCGGCCCCTTCCTCACCAGAGCCAATGTGCTCGTTGCCATATCCTGGACACTGAAGCTTCAGTGTTTATCCAGCTCTGCATCAGTCTTGAAAACTTTCTCCATCCTCTCTCCATTTTTCAAAAGTATCTCCAATATTTATCCTAGTTTTACCATTTCTGGTCTGTGAGCTTATTAGAAACATTTGGAGGCTTTATTTGTCGGGTAGAATCAGTTATATCTGAACCAGTTCGCTTGCCCGCTTCCATCGCTGCAACACCTGTTGGTTTGCCGTCTTCCTGGCAATCCGAGGGGCGTCCAAAACGGCTGTGTGGGGGTTCCTTAAAACCGCCTACCTTCTCTGGTCCAAACAAAAACAGACCATTCAGGACAGGATTGAAACTTTCGTAGGAGGACAAAGTGGCTGCTGCACTGTTGTTGTCAGAGAAAGTCAGCACTTCAACATAGCATGTTTTGTTAATTGCTGATGACATAGTAAGGTCATTTTATGAATCATTTATATTATAATATATCTTTGTCATTCCAGGAAATAGATGATCTGATCCTAATAAACATTGATAACGGCAGTGTCTCTACTTCTCATTTTGAGACTCTGGGTCTGCCAGAGATCCCCCAGGCTGCTGCGGAGTGCTTCATACAGAGGTACTCACTGTGCACATTTACAACTTTTCTGGTTCTGTAAGCTTAGCAAAAATACATGAACAAGTTTCTTTAAGTGTTTGCACAGTACATCTGTTTCTACAGGTGTCAGTCCCTGCAGATTCATTTCGACCTGCATCAGTGCAACAGTACGAGCTGTACAGACATCAGTGAGCAGCGAGCAATGAGAAGAGCGTGGCAACATAACCTCAACCACGACATCCAGAGGTTCACACTGGAACTGATTGTCAACATATTCAGGTTTCTGTTTTTGTTTTGTACGTATCTAATGGGATTGTTCTCATGGAAACAGTTCTAACATACAGTATACTTCTGCATATTGAACAGGGATGTTGGCAGTCATCTGAACTATGAACATCGAGTTTTTAACAGTGAAGAGTTCCTGAAATCCAGAGAACCATCTGAACAGCTGTTTTACAAGAAGGTACACACTAATTTCACAATGAAAAACAAGTGAGTTTTCTCGTGTTTTAGAGAAATCTTTAAATTACCGTGGCTGTGTTGCAGGTGTTGGAGACGCACATTTTTCATTCCTTCCTCAAAGATCGCCTCAACAGGAAAATGGACGACTTTGCTCGGATGGAACTCAGCACTCGTTCTGAGATGAAGAAGTAAGTTATTCGAATAATAATATTCATACATTTCTTTTTCTGTACTCCTGATATCCTGATATTCTGTCATCATGGGATAACTCAATACATAAAAAAGCAACACTCCCTATAGCCTTAAGAAAGACAAGTGGTATACATTCCTCATATTCTTATTAAGCTTCCAAAGTACCCAGACAATCCAATGAATCATTCATGTGTTACCTAGGATGAAGGCTCTGGTTGAAGTCCCACGCAGACCCACCATGCAGGAGATTCAGGCTCGTAGAAAAAGCTCCTTCACAGAGCGACATCTTAGTAAGAGACTGGGGATGAGCCTCCCTAACCTTCAAGACGATCAAACTATCAGCTTCCAGAAGAACACACTGCCAAACAGGATCGTCATGTCTGAGACTGGTGAGACTGGAGGGAAAGTTTGTGTATGACAGAGGAGCCATTTTCAAGATTTAGTTGAAAATATTAAATTTGACTGTTTCGATCATCCTCCATGTATATTTCTCTTTGCCCTTTCTATTTCTTGGTTTCTTAGCCCTGAGAACTCCTCCTAAGCCCGTAAAGGTGTTTAAGCTACCAGATTTCCCAGCCTCCCTGTCCTTTCACTCCATCCAAAGTTACTACAGTGAACTGATCCAGCTGCTTGGCAAGACCATTTTCTCTGCCCAAAACGAGAATCCTTCTCTCCTAGCCAGGTAGTCCGCTGTTTCCTTTGGCTTCTCTTTTCATTCTTAGTACATCCTCTCTACATCACATGTCTATAAGCATCTCATGGTAATATTTTCAATTTTCTGGGTTTTCTTCCCTCCAGTCCTCAGTTTGCTGATCTAATTGTTTCCCCTTAGACAATTAACCAAAGGCTTGAGTATAATCGTTTACAATCTGCAGGTTCTACTACCTGCGTGGTTTCATCAACACACTGTGTTCTCGGCGGCTTGACGCCTTGAGTGACTTCCAGAACCTCTACAAGACAGACACCGCCATCTTCCCCACACAGCTGGTCACATGGCTGGTGGACTCACTGCACAGAGACGAGAGACATCAAGCCGATAGAAGACCTGAGCTCAAGAGACTCATCCTCAGGGTCAGTTAAAAACTTTATGCCCGTCCTAATTAAAGTATGTTGGGTAATGTGGCAAGACGTGGTGGCTGGTGCAATGTTCTCCAAGGGGTTCCAATTTCTTCTTTTACTTAGAGGCATAGATTTCCACTTCAACATTTAAACCTTTAAATCTACATTTTTATTGCAGATTATACATTATACTCAATTTTTTAAACTAATTTAAAAAAATCTGTTTGTCATTCTCCATGGGGTTATTGGGTTGGTGCTTAGCACCGTCCATTGATCAGCCTCCACTGCTGGTAAGTCAGCCGTAGTTGATGAAGATGGATGTGAACTTTGTTTGTCAGGTGAAGACAGAGAACCAGAAGCAGTCAGTGCAGCCTGATGACCATGTCAAGGAGTTTAAGCTTCCCCGAAAGAATCTGCACCAGGAAGAGTTTGTGCGTTGTGTCCAGGAGTGTGGCATTATAAAGGATACGGCAACAATACACCGTCTGTTTGACGCTCTTAGTAATGGTAAGTGAGGACTGGACAGCTGATGTGTGTATTTCAGTCATTACTTTTGATATCTAGTATTTTTGTTAATTGTACAGAGCCTTGAAAAAGTTGAGGCTATATTTTTTTTTACCTGCAATTTAAAAAAAACCTCTCTACTATCCAAATCCTAAATAACGCTAAAAGACTTTCTTCTTCTACGAACCTCTTGATTAGTTGTACACTGACTTAGTGGACGCCATAATTACCTTCTCTAACAGTATTACATGAAGAATTTAAAATGATTATTCTCACTTGTTGCAGACATTACAGCATCAAGCTGCTTCAGATGATTTGTTACGGTCCATTAATAATCTGTAAGCGTGTAGTGCAGTCTGTACGGCATACGCTCTTCAGTGCAGGTTTTTAATTGGTGCCCACAACAAGATTAACAAACACAATTCTTTAAGTTGAGGTTACGGATACATTGTGAAGCAAAATCAAATGTATGTTTACCTCTTTAGCATCAACACTACAGACTAAAAACTTATATTAAACTTACATGTTTTTTCTAACCTGATTTCATGTTAGTGTTGGTGATTGTTTATGCCTTTTTAAATGTGTCACGATGTATTTCTTAATCTTTGTTTGGATTTTCATAAATGTGAACCAAGACTAAAAGCAAACAGAACGGTCAGAATGGTTGTTTCATGAAAGACGCCTAAATAGTAACACATGAAAAAATGTTCACACGTTTCTGATCTATTTTAGATCTGTAGGTTTGTGCGCATTTTCACAGCTTGTAATTGTACATGATCTTTTCCCCCTGCTCAATGTATCTTGTACATGTTTGTGTGTGTCTGCTTGCATCTCATGGTAATATGTTCAATTTTCTTTCCCAGGCCAGCCAAAGCATGTGGACCATGAACTCTTCAAACACTTCTACACCTTCTGGAAGGACATGGAAGCAGAGTCACAAGACGTCAACTTGCCCTCTGAGGTCATAGATTATCTTGGCTGTAGCGAGTGTGTGTACAAGTTGTCGTCGTGTGTCAAGACCTCTCATGGTGTTGGTAAAATTGCCATGACACAGAAGCGTCTGTTCTTGCTTACAGAGGGAAAACCCGGATTTCTGGAAATCACAAATTTCAGAGACACACAGGTCAGGGTCCCTTTCCTCCCAAATATGGTTTAGTTTAAATCGTATTTAATAACCCTGCAGTCTTATTAATAAATAATAATGGATAACTCTCCCTTCTCCGTACAGGAGGTGAAGATTTCCACGGCTCCTGTTTTACTCGTTCGTATTCCTTCCCTTCGTATCCAGACCTCCAGCAGGCCTGAGGTGTTTGAGGCCAACTTGAAGGCAGAGGCTGAACTCTGGAACCTAGTTGTAAAAGAGATGTGGGCCGGACGCAAGATGGCCGACCAACACAAGGTGCAACAAAGTCTGCTCAGAGATCCTAATGTATTTTGGCTGGACCTGCCACATTTCCCTCCAGTCCATCAAAAGGGGTGTGTGTCATGGGTTTGTTTGGTAAAAAACAACTTTAATTTGGCAAAGAGGGAACCGGAGCTAAAACCAAACACATACACTTTCACAAATGTTTCAGTTACTTTGAATTAAAGATGGAGAGAATGAGTGTAGAGGTCTTTCCTGCTGCAGCAAATGTTGCATGATTTCTTAACATGATCACTATCAAAGTGACTTTTAACTTTGTAATTCAGTTTGTCATTTCACTTTCCCTCTTGTGTGAAAACTGAACAAAAACACATGTGGTTGATTTCTTTTCTTTTGAGGACCCTCATTATATGACTCAAGCCCTGACCAATGTCCTCTTAATGGATGCTGTTGTGCGCTGCCTGCAGACTCAAAGGCCGGTCATTGCTGCCTCAAAGCTGGCTTACTTGGATCAGATCAAACATGACGGTGAGGGCTCACTTTTTACCTGATGATTATTTTGTTATAATAAAAATCTTTTTTGAAAGTGCTAGAAAATTGTGCAGAAATCCAAATATCTAAAGGTCCAAGGTCACCGTTTAGTAAACAACAATATAAAGCAAAACACATATTTACTTGGACCCAGCTACTGTTTGTCATTTTTGGCTTTATAATACTTAAATAATCAGTTCTCAGAAAGCTCACAGATAATTTCCTGTAAAACATCTACTGTCCTGCACGTTTAGCTCAAATTTTTTATCTCTTTTTTTTCTTGCTCTCCTGTGTGTGTTTTTATAACCGTCTTCATTCATCATCCCTTTCCTGTTTGTGTATTTTCCATGTAGCTTCATATCATATCGTATCATTTTTGATGTAAGATCATATTTTCTTCTGACTAGTCCCCATGATGGTGTCCAAAACTACCTCAGAGACTCTGAAACACAAGATCAACCCGTCACTGGGCCTGGCGGAGCCTCAGACTGTACATGTGCTGCTTTACACACCAGGTACTCTCTCTCTCTGTGCTCCTCTTTTAAGGACCCGCTTCAACACAGAATACAATATGTCTTTGTGTTCATATATAAACTGTTCTTTACACTTCAAATCATCAAAGAAGTTCTGTGTATTGATAATCAGTTTATGTGTGATTAATGGTAATCAGTGTTCACACAACAGAACCCTGTCTGAGCAGAGGAATCATCATGTGCTTTACATTTTCTTTAGGCTTTCTTCTCTCTAATTGATTGACTGTGGAGCTGCATGCCTGTTGTTAACCTAATTTTAAGGTCACAAGGCACAAACTGTGAAATTAAGTCGTGTTGTACCAAGTTATAGTACTCTAAAGCTTGAATGAAGGTCACAGTGAGGACACATGAAACCGTAAACAAAATGTGTTCCTGTGCCACTATGATCAGTTTCAATCTAAACCAGTGATTGCTCACTTTGTAAACTTAGTAAATGTTTGTATGGGAACTGATATGTTTTGTCGTGCTGTTTATTAGCATGGATCGTAACAGCTACCTTGTTAGTCTGTGATTTGTTTACACCGTGGTTCTGAACAAAAACATCTCAGGTCTGCTGATCTGGTTTGAATGGATAACAGTGTTCAAAGAAGTGAATAACAGATCAAGATTTGAAGAAGTGAAAGAGGCAACAAGTCATGACAGAAGCTGAAGTATGCCCTGATTTAGAGTGTGATGAATCAACAAGCTATTTATAACCTGTTTATTAGGACAGTGGAAAAATCCAAGAGGCTGAGTGTTTTTATTTATTATTTGTAGATACTATGTCCTCGTCTGGAACAAATGTTTCCGCGCTGTGTTGTCCTTCTACACTAAAACCTTACTGCAGTCAGCTGTCACATTTCACAGGTCCTCTGCTCTCCCCTTCTCTTCCTCACTTTCTCCAGGGCAGTTGACCAACGATGACTCCAAGGGTGGGATGAACCCGAAGTTGTGGGTTGCTCTCAGCGGGGGCAAACTGGTTGTATTTGATGCAGCGAGCTGGTCCATGCTGGAGGACTGCATCGAGGTCGGACAGTCGCAGCTGGTAAGGACAGCGAGCTGTACTCTGTTTCTACAGTTAGATTTTATTCAGAGAGGAACTTCACCAAGTTTACATCATGATCTGTTTGAGGAGAGAAGTGCTACTGTGTATGTGTACATTTTTTTAATAAAAAGTTTTATGGCTCCAAGTGCCACCACAAATCCCATCACTTGAGGTACGGCTGTTGTGGCTGAAGACAAGTCTGAGGGTGTTGAGATAAGTGAGCTCATTGGGCCTCTTAAGCCCTCTCCTCAGGTCTTCTTGTATACTGCTGCACTACTTGCCTGCAGTGTTGGTGCTTCACATTACATTAGAAGCCACAGGCATAGCTGTGACTAAACTGGCAGCGATGGAGTTGCAATGTGGGTAATGTAGCCTCTCAGTTTAGACAAGCAGGAATAATACCTGGAATACAAGAGACAGTACGTAGTTGGAATCTAACAAGAGTCTCACAATATTACAAGACTTTGATTCAGTAAGCCTCCCATATCCTAAATCAAGGAAATCTGAGATCTCATGTGCATCTTATTTTGTGTAGAACTGCATGCTGGGAATGGAGGGGCAGGTGTGGATCGGCTCTCAGGACTCTGTGATCTATATCATTGACACTCACAGCATGTCATGCAACAAACAGCTGACTGAACACAGACATGAAGTGACTGGACTCACAACGGAAAACGGAGCTCAACACAACAGGTGGAGACTTGATTTTCACTGTTTGTCAGCTACATGGGATTCAACATATAAGGTGTGAATGCACTGTAAAAGGATGTGTGGGTTATTCATCTTTATAAATTAAAACCTTCTTTCCCAGTCAGCAGACGTACTCATGCAGCAGTGATGGGACGATTCTGCAATGGGAGGCAGCCAGTCTCAAAGTGAAGCGACACCTCCACCTCAGCTGTGACTTTCTCTCCTCCATTCAGATCTACGGTGGTACGCTGTGGTGCTGTAAGTGCAACAATTGTCTCCCTCTGTCTTCTGTTGTTTTGGCCAATTTCTTTTAACCACTTCCATATCAAATAGTTGTGTTTTATTGTTCTCAATGGAAAGCTTATTTAGCTGCTCACTGGCTGAATGTACCTGGTTCTCTGTCTGTCAATGTGGCTTTTAACTTCCTACTATAAGACATCACACATGCCTCAGTCAATTTCTTCTAAATGCATCTTACCAGAAAAAGCTGATAAAAAAAAGTGATCATAAGTGTCTGTGTGCAGGCTGTGGTGACAGCATTGTGGAACTGAAAAAGAGTGGGACTCCACAAAGAAGGCTGGAAATTCCTGATGACCTCCAGAGCATGCCCGGTAGTTTCAGCTCTTTCGTTTTCATCCCAGAGGTAAATTTGCAATTTTACAATCAGCTGTTCCACCACTAATTCAAGTTTGCCAATTCAAGTCAACTAGTTTATAAAATTATATGCAAGCAGGCAGGACAATCAACATGTTCTAGACATAGTTATACAGTGAGTTAGACATCTAGAAGGTTCATTTGTAGCTCGAACAGGTTTCTATGTATCTAAATACTGTTTTCTTCCGAGACTTGGATATGCAGATATCTCCTCGTTATCATTCATTCGGTTACCAAAGATCTTAGTTTTGGTATGCATGAAAACTCTCTTGTTGTGGTTAAATTTCAGGGCCATTATTCTTTTAGCTAACATGCTTTGTTCTGTGTTCCAGCGAGGTGAACTGTGGACGGGCTTTGCAGACTCTGGCGAGCTGTGTCTCTGGCAAACTAACAACCGCAGAAGTCCCTTTAAGAAGATCTCCCTGCCAGACTGTTCAGGTGTCACCTGTATGATTCGAGTCAAGGACCAGGTGAACTTGAAAACATGAGTACTGATGGCTCATTGGAACACAAAGGAGACGTTGCTAGTTGAGAACATTGTTATGTGTGAATGAGTTCAATTGAAATGTGACATTTTTCAGAAAGTACAGCAGATAAATATTGGATATTACAATTCTGAGGCAACCTATGTATGTATATGACGTACTGAAGATGCCTATTTTTACATGATGTGTCATTGGATAATATTTAGGTTAATTCTATCACTTACACAGTGTTTTTTTTATGTGTTGCTCCTGTTTTTTACTTTCTCCCTTTCTTTTTACTCCTCTTCTCTCATTATTCACTCCCGTTTTTCCTTAATGCTTTCTCCTCCCCTCAGATGTGGGTGGGCTGTCGTGGTGGGAACAGTGTTGGAGGTCAGCTGAGAAGTCAGTTATTGGTGATCGACTCGGAGAGCCAAAGTGTGACAAAGGAGCTGCAGGCCCATTCAGACAGCATCCAGACGCTCTGCTCGGCTGAGGATCGCTACGTCCTGAGCGGCTCCGCGTGTCACGATGGAAAGATTGCCATCTGGAAAGTTGAGTAGAGAACAGGAACATAGAAAGCAGTATTGATGCAGAGGTGCATCTTAAAAGGACACAGACGAGACATTCCATGTATTTGTATGTGACAATGAGATCATTCTCATGGAGGTTGTAACCATATTTGAATGGTATTGAAATAATCGATCTGGTAGTTAAGATGATACAAATGCCAAATGCACTTTTATGGAACAACAGAGCTTTTCATCAAAATATGAATGTACATGACATTTAGTTTCTGACACTGGACCTTGATGATGATGATATAATCTTTTTGTTGTATAAATGTGTTTTAATCTAGATGTCAACAGAAGTGATTAAGATTTCGAATATTGTAGTCATAATGTTTTATGACAAGCCTTGATAATAAACAACATTTTCAGGTATTTCTATGTTTGTTGATGTTCTGTCCTTCTAAAGGAGGCTTAGTTTGTCACCTTAACCAGGGTGTACACTCCTGTTTTAGTATCTTAGAGAGAAGAATGCTGTATGATTCTTATTTTTAGAAAAGTAATAGTTTTCAACATTTAGGTTCAGTTGGAAAAAGAACAGGTTAATGTGTTGTACAACATGCCTATGATGTTGACCTAGAACACCTTTGGACACACACACACACGTTTGAAGGCACACATTAATGCCACTACCTGTGAACAATGGTTTCTCTTATCACCTCTCTGCATTTTTCTTTTCCTAATAAACTCAGTGGACTAAAGTGTATAGAAACAGTGGTGTTTAAATCAGATCAAAGTTATTCCTCAAAGACTGCCTGTCATTGCACTGCACCATTTCATGTCATACTCTCCACTAAACAATCAACTGGAGGTTGTCAAGTTACTCTTGATGTTGAAAGGGGGTTTACTGCCTTAATGTAGAAACTAATAACCTACTGACGTTACTTGTTCAGGGGAAATTAGCCAGCTTTTTTGCTGCCATATAAACGTGTGCTGATGGTCACAGGAAAGACGAGAAAAAGAAGAGTAACTTGAACTCCAGCACAGTCTCCCAGCTGACAGCTGTGTTACCAGGCTACACAGCCTGTGATGCCCTGCAGCACTTGTAAAGCCAGAGGATATCAGGGAAGAAATAGTCCACAGCTGGAGTTTAGCAGCAGTCACATCTGATACCAACAGGTAACATCGACCGCAGAGCCAGGGTACTTGTGTCTGCATGCCACTGAGATTGTTTCACAATTCACCTGCAGGCTGAGTGGCTCAGTGATGGCAATGTGTTTCCTTTAACGACCACACACCTGTCTTCACCCATCTCCTCCTCTATTGCTTCTACACCACACACCACATCTGTTAATACACTCCTCTCTGAAAGTGTTTGCTCCTCTTTTGGAAACTACAAGGATTATAAAGTTGTACTAGCACAATAAAGCCTCCTCCATGAGCAACTGAGTTCAAACTATGCCCATAACTCAGTGTTTTATTGTGAAGGTTTATTGCACATAAACATTTTGAATTTAATTACTATACTAAACACATTATAAAACATCTATAAAGAACTTATTTGGGTCAAGAAAAAAAGGAACTGTGAAAGCTGAAAACAGTCTGACACTGGTTCACAACGTTTTCCTTTGTAACCCTAAAATATTTTGTCCCAGTATTTCTGCTTTCCCTGCTCTTTTACACCACTGAAACAGAGACAATGTATTTTTTTGTATTTTATCCATCAGCAAACATTTCTGCTGAAAAAAGTGTCTTATAACAGACTAACTGTGATTGACAGAAGACTCTGTTACTACAATTTTGATTTCTGCTTCTTGGGCTTTAGTTTAAAAGATCCTATTTTAATTGACCCATAATTTATCTGGTTTGTCAGGATTAATATATTAATAAGATATTAAAATTTTAGTACACAATGGTAGTAGAATTTTAGGCCAGCTCTAACCTCTGTTATGAAATTGAGGGATGATTTTAAATCATACATAAGTAAGCAGTCCACTCTACCAGACTTTCTACATGTAAAGAACCTCTAACAAAGGATCATTTAAGTTGTTGAGGGAAGAAAAGGTCAATGATAGTAGAAAATATATGCATGGTGAGTCCGCAATGAATATTGGTCTCTAGATTATCAAATGGCACATTCATAGTGATTTTGAGATGATAGGGGTATCAATAAAAAAACATTTCCGTCCCTATGTCTGAAAGTCCAAAGGTCACCTCAACCAAATTCGTCCATTATCTTGGATAACAGGAACATAATCTTTCAAAAGGAAATATTAAATTGGCAGATGATGTTCCTAATATTTTTTCCACACAATTTTACTTCATAAAAAGTACATTAGATATAAAAAAATCCAGTGTAGTTATGTAAATTGCAAATGAATTAAATCGCCAATCCAGTACTGTAACAGTTTTAACAATAAACATGGAAAACTGTACATCAAAAAAATAATCTTAATGTGTTTGTTGTTTTGTTTTGTAACTCATTTAGGAATTTATTTTACATGTTATATTGTATTTCCTTTTCTGTGACATTTCTTATTCGAGTGCTGCCTTTTGAGAATGAGTCGACCATTTTCAGCCAATTACAGCCGTGTCCGCGGTTCATGTGACAGCGCCCCCCGACGTCATCAATCTGCGACAATCTCTGACAGAAAGCTCCATGTGAACTGGTTTCACCAAAGTTATCATTAAACACAGGTAAGTCTTTTATCAATGTGATAACTGTTGTCACTATGACTTCATTCAGCTCTCTGCCTATGCAAATAAACCACCTTAGCGTTGAAGGAATGAGTAGCAGCTGTAAAGCGGCGTCTCCGACATGTATTGCTATTCTCGACAAGGTCAGGATTTACATGTTACATGACGGCGAAACCTCTCCTGTGGCTGCTCCGGTTCTCTTAAGTCTACGTTAAGATTCTGATGGTTGTTGTGTCGCTCAACGCAGCAATAACAGCTATATTTGTGATCATGACCTGGCTATATATTGTTTTTTTTTATGGCTGCGTTATGCGTTACACAACCAGAATTTACGAATCGTGTTTGTAAAACTACACCAGCTACAGTACGAGTTCTGTAATTATCATAAATGTGGAAGTTATTGTTAGATCAAAGCTTTAAGTGCTGAATTAAATTCAGAAAATGAAATTTAGTTCATTGTCCATATGTTTCTTTAAACCTGTCTTTTTAACCACACATTTTGCTGAATTCTCCTCTGCCTCACTGCAGATTGGTTCTGGGATGGTGATTCTGTCTGCTGAATTGTGAAAAACCGCCTCCTGCCCCATCTGAGCCTACTGTCTTGTCTCTTAGACCAGATGGCCAGCCGCCTCTTTGGCAGGTATGCCCGTCTGCTCTCCAGGGTGTCCTCCCAGGCGCCATTCGCTGCTGCACGCCTGCCTCCACCTGTGGCTGGACCTGCAGCGGTGCAGAGAGCTCAGGGCTTGCAATGGAACACAGAGAGGTTAATGTGTGAGGGA
Source organism: Tautogolabrus adspersus (assembly GCA_020745685.1). Classification (NCBI taxonomy): domain Eukaryota; kingdom Metazoa; phylum Chordata; class Actinopteri; order Labriformes; family Labridae; genus Tautogolabrus; species Tautogolabrus adspersus. Next base: position 12,391,381 of record CM036542.1, on the reverse strand, counting down.
AGGACAATTACAAAGGAGAATCCTTACCTAGACTTTCCTGCACGCACCCAGCTGGACGATTTGTTGGAAAAGGCAGAAGAGCCAGAGAGCATCCTGCTGGCATGGGCAGAGCATGGAGGGAATAGTCAACAGGCTGCTAACGCCCTGATAAAGTGGACTCAATTGGTTCTAAAAACAAACAGCAAATTTAATGAACAACCACCCGATGTGATAAACAATCCAAGGCTACTGGATATAATAAATACTCTATCTCGAGAGGTAAGGAAGCCAGATACAGAGGTGGACTGGCAAAGTGAAAGAAATGTTATCCAAGTTCTTAAGCTTGCCTGAAAATGTTCATTCATTCATTTTTATTCATTTTGGTGTTTTTTACTTCCAGGTGAATACAGTGTGGAACAGCAGTCTAGTGAACGTCTTGCGAGCTCTCTGGAGTTTGCGTATTACCAACAAAGATTCGGTACTCACTTCTGTCCAGACGGAGGTCCTGTGGCGAGTCCGCAGGCTATCCTCCAAACACCTGGGCTTCCTAGTAGACTGGGGAGCAAACAGGAAAGCACCGCAGGATGTGGCTCTAGTGAATGCTGCATTAAAACAGCTGGAACTGCGTTGGACCGAAATCGCTGATGCTAAAACTGTTACTGCACTGATATCCAAAGGATACCGCATGTCACCCGCCCTGATGGACAGACTGGAGGACAAGGTACGGGAATTAAAAACGTACATCAAAATCACAGAATAAACACCTCGTTTATGTTAACATTTCTCTTACTCCAGTTTATACAAGGACTAGGAGAGAAATATAATATGAATTGCAGACTCTGTCAGGTTGAAAACTATTTCCTCTGGCGAATGAATCAAGGACAATAATGTCATAAGACCTTTGAAGTTGGGGATCAGATATGTATATCAAATAATGATACTTAAACATCACAGATGATCAGGCCAGATAGATCTAGAGTTTGGAGAGGCCAGTGTGCCAAAACAGTGACCGCTGTATCCCTTTGAAAACCATCTTCCCATAAATCTACCTTGAATCTCTTGGATGATTGATCCTGTAAACTGAATGTGATCTCAAACCTTAATGGACTCTTTTTTTCTTTTTCTTTATCCATCGCTCTAACAGGCTTTGGAGCTGGCTGAGAGCATTTCAGCGGAGGAGATTCGTAAAGTTTGTGTATCTTTGGCAGCTCAAAGCCGCAGATCTGTCCCGCTGCTCAGAGCTCTGTCTTACCATCTCATGCAGAAGCCTTCGTCAGAGTTCACCACTCCACTGATACTGGACATGGCCTTTGCATACGGTATCAACACTCATTATTTTAAGACATCCAGTAACACAGAAGGCATACATAAATGATTGAACATTCTCCATGTCCATGTCCCTTATGCCCTTTTACTTTTAACTTTTATCCTGTTTTCCTTATTATATAAAGATTATATAGTTAAAGTGTTAATTTTTAAAAGCCAGAGGGCAAATATACTACAAAGAAGGCGGAGTCAAATGAAAATAGCACAAAGAAAGTAAGATTATATTCATTCTGCCCCCATTGACAAAAAGGCATTCAAATGAAACTTCCTCATTTGGAAGCTCAATTTTCTCCATTCATCTTTTTATATGCATACCATTTTTTTCTGAAGCAGGATTTGTTAATCTTGATTATTCTGCTTATCGATGCTGAACAGCTTAATTTCACGTGAAAGGTCACAACAAATTAAAGTACTGTATGCTCAGTAACTCCATGTTTATTGCTCGCAGTAACAACTTTGTCTTTGCTCCTCTCTAGGAAAGTTGAACTTCAACCACTCTCAGTTATTTCAGCGGATGGCCTCAGAGTTGTTACCCAGAGTCCCTGAACTCAGCTCTACAGACATCACACGCTTTGCTAAATCCCTCGGCTTCCTCAAATGGCTCCACATGCCTTTATTTGAGGCCTTTTCTGAGGTCAGTCACACATCTAGTACAAACACGACTTCAGTGAATTTAGAAGGAGCTTTATCTCATTTTTAATCTTTTTCTTTTATATCGTAAACTACAGCACTACACAACAAACAGTGAGGCGTACAGCACACTTCAGCTCTGTAATCTACTCATGACTCTGGCCAGGCTCGGCTTCACGCCCAGCAAAGGAGAGGAGTTTTATACCAAGGTACTGATGATACTAAATGCTCCCTTTAGCTCTTTATGCTGCTTCTACTTCCTGTCTTAATAGTACTCCTTTTTCTAAAGGTTCATTCTGCGCTGGAGGACTCTCTCTCAGGCCTGAGGCCCTTCTTGCAGACAGATGTAGTTTGGTCTCTCTGTGTGCTTCAACAGGCCAAGCCTCATTACCTCATTCCGCTCACAGAGCAGAGTCATGTAACCAAATTGACAGGTACGACACGGGGCTGTGGCGTTCGTTCTCCTTCTATACACTGCTGAATGTTGTAGTTATATAGCTGCTCCTCTTAACAGAACTCGACATCAATCAGGCCAAAGAGTGAGGGTTGTTCTGTTTGGGATCATAGAGTAGATTTGACTTTTATGCTAACCTTTCTCTCTCCAAGCTGGCTACAGTTGTGACCCGGGCATTATTATCTGTACCATTCTTTTTTTTTAACACATCACTTAGTGAGGCTTAAGGGGAAAACCTGGAAATTCAGGAAAAGGTCAATTTTGTTTAATGTTGACCTACTTATGCCCTTGGAATTTTAAGGGCAATGTTTTCCTTCCAATATTTTCTCTATTTTTATTGTGAGGAAATGTGATAAAACAAGTGCTAGACAAGACAAGACCGGTAAAACTTGGTGCTGGGGGTCGGGAAAAACATTTAGAAAGTAATCAGACATAATCTGAGAAGAAATCAAACGAGCATTAAGAATGTCTGAGAGACGAAGGCTAAAATGCTATTTTATTTCAGTAGATGGAAGTGCAGCACCAGTAGATTTTTTGCTTACTCAGGCATATGAATTTTAGCTTGAATTAGTAACAAACTTGAGGAATAGTTGTTGGCACTTAAACATTCTAGAAACGTTTTCTTCTTTCAGATATCTTGGATGCCAGTTGGTGTGTAGGTTCTCATTCTCTCTCTGTTGTATTTTCTGTCTGTAGAGGGCAGCACAGCTCGCGTTGATAACTATCACTTGAAGCTCCTCCACATTGCTGCCACCCTCCAATTAGAACATCCTGGCTCCTCTGATTCTCCATACTCCCAGAGTGCCCTGTCCGTCCCCGTTCGAAGCTCCCCCCTCTCACCGCTTCAGAACAGCCTGAGAGAAGCTCTGCAGAGTTTGGTGGGTGGGACGACAGAGGCCGTTCGCACTGGGGTCGACACTGTGTATGGATGGACACTAGGTAAGGTGATCCTTGAAGATTTCAAACATTTTACCCTGCTTTTTATTACTAAAGTTTAACAAGACTTTGACATTGAAAACAACATTTACAACATCCCTCTTTACATTTTTTCTCTTTAAAAAGTAAACACAACAACAAAAAAGGCAATGCAACATCCTAAGCAGAAACCACCCAAACGTAGTTCCTTGTCATAAAGGTCTCAAAGTTCATCAGTGAGCCGGTGGCCATCACACTCTGATAAGTCCAACAGGTGTGTCCAGTGTTAGTATGCAGTCCTGAGGATTTCCAGGTCAAGGAAGAAAATCCGTTTGATAATAGATTAGCACTCTGAACAGGGAGGAATTACTGATCATTACCTTTCAGCACAGCAAATCCTGTCATCAGAAACTGTATCAAAGGTCTCTTCGTACCTCTTCATAACAGTGGGTTTATCCAACAATATAGATTCCAGAGAGGGAAGTGCCGCATCTTAAGAGGGCAGACGGAGTCTAAAAAGAGCAGGATCCCCTAAAACTTAAGATTTCAAAATACTGTTGAGTTCATTGACGATACAGGAACAGATTATATCATATAGTTCAGTTGCATTGCCAACATGAGATGAATCTTGTTCCGTTTTTCTCTATGACATTAAAAACGTATTTCTGATACTCTTGGCTCGATCTTGTTTCAAGTAGAAGGTGTTTTATGCAATGTATCGAGGATTTTTGTCTCAGTCAGGGCTTTTTAACACCTGACATGCTCTTCTCTTATCAGAGGGTGAGCTGGTAGTGGATTGTGACAACAAACCAGTTGACATGTCACAGCTGAAAGCCCCTCATCTACCCAGGGGAGGAGGAAACCAGCCTTTACCTGCAGGGGCCCGACGGTGAGTCATACAGGGGAATCATGCAGGCAGGGAGTTGTTAAAAGATTTATTTTGGTTGCTATTTTGCTCTAGTTGTCTGGAATTATTTTTCCACTGTGTTCCACTTATCTCTGTCCGTTTTTTCAGGCTTGCTGTCTTGGCTTGGGAGTTTCCAAACTTTGGCTCGAAGAGTAAAGACCTTCTGGGACGGTTCGTAATGATGAAGCGACATCTCCAGCTGGCAGGCTTCATCACAGTGGAGGTAGGGAGAGGATGGAGATGGGATTAACCATCTTTGTAGCAGTGTCTGGGACTGGGTTGTAGTGACTTCAAAGTAAAAGCATTTTTAAACAGTGACCAAGTTATTTTCTCTATCTCTGTAAATAGGTTAAACCAAGCTTTTTGTGGTTGAGACCAGTTTTTTACTTCAAACTCTCTAAAGCCAGTACAAATAGATTTTTCAGAACTGTTTGCTGAAATATTCATTTTTCAATATACAGAGGTAGCTCTGCTGCTCCTCTATCTGACAGTCACAGCTATGCAAACATTGGACCTCATAATTGAGAGTCGTGTGGGTCCTGCTGCAGACTGAAGTATAAATAGAGTTCCAGCCACAGCCTGCCTCATCTAGGCCAATCCAAAATCTCATTCTCTCATTTAGAAGAATTCCTTTGCTGATTGTAGCATCGCTTGCCTCTCAGGTTTGCACTTCTTGACTTCCCAACTGTTTTCTCCTCTTATACACTTAATGAAAATGTGTCCTCTAATGTTTGATGAAATGATCACAAATCTTTCATTGTTGTCCTACTTCAGGTACCGTATTACGAGTGGCTGGAGCTGAAGACAGACTGGCAGAAACTGGCGTACCTGAAGGATAAAATCGGGAAGGCTGTGGCCGAGGACATGGCCAAGTGAGCCGATCAGTGTCAGGCAAAAACACTTGCAGACTCAGCTAAATCAGAGTTTTCCCAACCAAATTGGACGACAGGGAATACACGCTTACACCCACGCTCACACTTAAAGCGGAGCGGCATTGCAGAAAAGCTCTCTCATACTTTGTCAGGAAAAAAATACCAACATATTTTTGCTCCGGTTCCCTTGGCAACGTGTGGGGCTTTCCCTGTTTCCATAGTAATGATGAGCGAGGGTTTTTCAGGCAGAGAGAGAGACAGAAATAAACACATCAGTAAGTCCTTCTGTAGAAATGATATGATCCACCAAGAGTGACTTATCAAAACAGAAGCTCCGTGTTTAATATCAGCTTGTGAATAAATTCAAGTAACTTAATTATCTCTGTGAATGTGTGTCATCGTGTGATGGAATAAACTGTTTTATTGCCATTTTTACTTGTTTTTATTTTTAAAAATTCAGTGTATGCCTTATGGGATTCAGAGGCAGGTCACATGTATGTGTCGATCACATTTTTTTGAGCCTGTACCGTCAGGCATGTTTCAGTCGAGAATCATTGGTGTGGTATTCAGACAGAATATGTTTTATTTCACATCTATCAGTTAACACCGCTTCCCTCTAGCATGCTGGTGTTTGTGGGTGCATCAGTATTTTTAGACATTTATTCGATCACAATGGTACAGGTCTGAGGAGAAGTTCACATAGCTCGCTCAATGATTTTTTATTTTTTTTTCAAACGCTATTCACCAGCATCAGATTCACCAGATAAAGTATACACAGTGAAAAAAATGCATTCATTTGATTTTTTTCATTTCTTCAACAGATTTTAAATTTGTATATTTTTTTTCAACTTCGTACTAAATCTATGTTTACATTAATGTGCATGTTAAGAGTAACAGCGTTGTTATAAGAAGACAGCAAGTGTAGGATTCTCAGATAAACACATTGCTGACCTGAGAGTGCTTACACAACAGCAAGGGCAGAGGCGGCACTCTGACATCAGATGCTGTTGAGTGGCAGAGAGAAGACAACTGAAGACTGCAGGCAAAGGAAGAGGAGAGAAGACAAATTGAGAGGGAGCCAAAGGATGATACAAAGCCACAGTGGCGAATAACAGGCAACAGGAAATGATACACATTGCAATTAATGTGCGCGCTGATAAATCACACAATCCACAATCACGCTCTTTACTCGGTCTTTTCCAATATGTTGAGGCTTTAAAAAGATCGATTGATGGACTTGACACAGAGCTCTGCTTGCACATCAAGTATTGAACCCTTTGTTCATAATATCCCCTGCATGATGTGTTACAAGTGTGCAGGTGCAACCATTATGTTCGGGGGAAAGCTCATCATGATCTGAACATGAGGAAATCCATCCATGAAGATGTAAGTTTCCTTCTAATGCAAATCAAACCACAGCCTAATTGCTACCCAAACGCATCAAAGAAACATGATAAGAGCATATTATAGACAGTAATGGTAAATCATATTATTTCAGCTCTGCCTCTGCCTGATATCTTAAAAAAGCTGCAGAGCAAAGTACACAAACAGGTTTAAGCTGCTGATTTATCAGCAGCTATATCTGTTGAGGTCACCCAGATTGCACTGAGGCTATAAGGGCATTATCCGCTAAAGTGGTAATCACTGCTGCTGAGCTGGCACATCCATCAGGGCAAGTTTTGGGTTGCCATGGAAACTACCCTGTCTGATCATTTGTCTCATTGCTGCCGCCCCCTCCATGTCCTTCTGTTTCTACTTTTCCCTCTCATATTGTGTTGAAAGTGAAAAAATAAAGGGATAGAGTGCAAAGAGGACAGGAAAACCGTTGCAATAGCTGCCCTTGGTGGTGTGGTGGGGGGTCTCCATATTGGGTAAACAATCAGAGCAGAGGCAGAGGGTATAGCACAGGTATACTTTAAGGTTTTATACATGCCTTTGATTGTCTGATTCTAATGGTTTCCTGTTTGTTTCGCTGTCTTTGAGCTAATTTCTCCACCTTCCTCTTGTTTTTGCAGTACTGGTCCTTCCCTTCAAGGTTGAGGGCAGCACTGAGACAACAGTGGAAATTTGCTGACATCATTTCCCAAGATCCAGTCATTGCTCGGATGAGAGAGGAAGGAAGGGAGGGGAGTCAGGGAGGATGAGGAGGGAGGAAAGCAGGAACTGGGCATCAAGAGAGAATACTGCAGCTCCTCTCAGATTCTACACACACACTCACACACACACACACACACACACACACACACACACACACACACACACACACACACACACAGACTCTCATATGCAAATGAAGTGGATCATGAGGCTCTGAAAACACACGCCCACAACAGCAGCATCACTGCGCTGCAGCACAGAGAGGGACCAGGGAGAGCACACTCCCATCTCTCTTCCTTTCTGTCTCTTACGAGCACATACACACACATAGACAGACACGTGCTGCAGGAAAGATCTGAGTGTTGGGTCGCTGAGCATTCAGGTCCCCCCTCCCCTACTCCTCCTTCGTCTTCTTCTCTCTCACTCTCTCACTCCCTCGCTCTCTGTTCACCTTGCCTGTTCCGGCTGTATGGTTTATTGTTGCGTCAGAGCCAGCGAGAAGCATGCCGGGGGAGAGCGCACACAGATCTGTCCCCACCGACAAACATCCAGAGCCAGGGGCTGAGGAGACAGGGCTCCCTGGACCAGGTAGGACCTCTGGGGTTTGGGGTCGAAGAGGGTTGATATGATGGAAGACAGAGACTAGGAGATAATCAAGAAAATAGGATGTGTGTAGAGCAGGTTGGTTGCATTAGAAAGACTAGGATATGGAGAAACAGAAGGTTATAAAGAATGCCAAACATAGAAAAAGGACACAAAGAAAGTGTGAGACGATCTGCTTGAAACTTCCATGTGGTGAACAGTCAGTTTAGTGCTGGGTCATTTCTGTCTGTCATTTCTGTTGACATGTGCAGTCTGAGTAAGCTGTGATTCAGTTGCATGTTTGCATTCTTACTTAACGGCATGCTGGCTCCTCCTTCCAGCGCCCATATTTAAGAAGCTTTCCCCAAACCTTCAGCCTCATCCCTTATACACTCCTCATACCAAAAACCTAATTTAAAATCACAGAGTTCTAAATCCTTTGTGTAACTGCCCTCTGTCTAGAATTACATACAATCTTACCCCACCCTTACCCCTGACCTCCTTACCAGCTTCACTCTTTTACCATGCTGCCCCATCTTCAGCCCTGTTGAAACCCCATTTACATCCACATCCCTTTAGCAATTTTACAAGAAGCGTGGAGTGGCTCCTCCCTCCCTCCCCCCCTCAAGCCTCAGAAGGAACATGACACAGCAGCATGGCAGCTCTCAGAAACACACTAAAACATCCTACCTGTTATTGTTCTACATGTTTCTACATTGCTGCTTTACATATAAAGTTATTAGTTAATTATTGAGCTAAGTTATTAAACAGAAGAGACAAAAAGGAGAGAGAGAGAGAGAGAGAGAGAGAGAGACAGGCTTAGTAAGTGTTGGGATAGTGCAGATGAGTGATTGGGAGGGTCAAGATTTTATTTTTGTCCTCTTGCAGTCAGGCAATAATGAACAGAGTGAGAAAGTTGTCACTGACAGTTAGTTCACACAATGTTGTCTTTAATAAGTACGGTACAGTACACTGCACTCTGTTGTTACAGTCATGACGGTTAATAATAATGGCTATGAGGAAAAGTCTCTGGCTCCTCCTTGAAAATTGCCCTTCTTTAGCTCATCTTTGCCCTAGTCTGTTCTTAGGCCTGCATTTATTTTAAGCTTTCTTGGCCTACATCTAGGTAGAAGAGGGAGGATTGAAAATTACCAGATGCTAACTTGTATTCTGGCACTAGCATGATGATAAAAGAGAGATAAAGGGGCTGAATGTGATGAAAAATGTGAGGTGTATAAAAAAACAAACGGATGAGACTATTGGGGTGCTCCCATTTAACGGCTCATTCTGAGCTGAAATTGAAGCCCCCCTATGGGCTGACAGGCCAGTGCTGCAGCCTCTGTGACGCAGCTTCAGTCTGCTAAGCTTAATGCGGCCTTTTCCTGTTACAGCTAGCCCAGTGCTTGATTTCATTGTATTCCCCCAGAGGAGACTTCCAGGCTGAGTGAGGAGAGGGAAAGAGAGGCAGACATTCACAGATTATTTTCAGCCCTGAATCTGCAGTTGGGAGGCATGGACTGGCAGTTATGCTAGCAGAAATTAAACATGTCAATTGGTTATTTAGCAGCCTAGCAAAACAGTAGTTGCAATAGTATGCTTAGTTATTAGTTCTTACATGTGACGCCAAGGCTTAGCATACAATGACAGAATGAGAGATACAATTTTGAGCTAAATGGTTGAGTTTATATTTGTTTGTGCACCGAGTTACTGATGCTAGCTTCCTTTTTATATAGAGGAAACAATTGAAATCAATTGTGTTGTATCAGTTAGGCTACCCACCTGACTCTGTTTTACACATACAAAGCAGGAGTTGGCTTTTGTGCTTGATTAACTGTGCATCTTTCTGATTAGTGGCAGGTTTTATCCCATGAGGCATGACTCAGCATACACAAACACACCTAGAGCTTATTTTTGGGGCACTGATCATGCAGGACTACAAAGTGCTGATGGCCGCATCCACCACCACAACCACCACAGGCAGTGCAGGAAAGCAGTAAGGAAGGAGAAGCACAGCAGATATATGTTGTAAAATGATAAACAAAACATGAAGGAAAGAAGAAGAGGCAGAGAGTCACAACATTAAACGGCAGAGGAGAAGGATTAGATAGAGATATATTTACTGAACATTTTTAGGGAGTGATCCGAAGGAGAAGTTACAGAACAGAGAGTGAATTAGCAAGTATGTGATATCTGGATTCCTGGAAGAGTAAGTGTCTATTCGTGTGTGAGGGTACGTGTGCGTGTGTGTGTGCGTGTGTGTGTGTGTGTGTGTGTGTGTGTGTGTGTGTGTGTGTGTGTATGTGTGTGTGTGTTTGTGGCTGGCACTGAGCTGAGCCAATTGTGTGTTATAATGGCCAATCATCATGTGGATTGAGGTCACTCTGGCAACGTCCCAGATAAGAGAGCAAACAGGTTCTGTTCCTTCTCTCGGGGGTATATAGAGCTTTGGTGGTATTTGAAAAAATGTAAGGTTTTATGTTATGGTAATTTATTCTTCATGCCAAAATTATCAAGCAGTGTTACTGATAAAATGAGGAATTTTATTCCTTTTTTCCCCCTCGCCACTTACCCTTACTTCCAACTCGGAAGAATCCCTTTACTCACCCCTGACCTAATTTCCTTTATATATCCTGTCATTTCCCCTCAGTGATCTCCCCTTTCCTGATGACAGTTAAGAAGATGATAGTGTAGACTAGTAGGACATTAGGAAAGAGAGCTGTAATTCAATAACAGTTTCTTTTGCCTCCAGCTTATACGGCAATTGTACATGTTGAAACAGAAAGTCAAAGACAGAACGACTTGGATTTCAATTTAGAATACCCTAATATTTTGTTACACGTTGTTTTCAACTACATGTTTTATTAATTCTTAAGTTTAACCACTACAAGCAGTTATTCAGTTTAAAACACTGTTCAGAACATTATAAAACAACCTTACAATACTCTGTTTTCAGTCTTGCTGTCAAAAACTATCAAGGTATCACAGAGATCATTTTAAATAATCTACTGACCAGCATGTTGGTGACATTTGTTATACCTCTCTCTGAGCAAGTGTATGGGAGAGGAAAATTAAAGTTCAACCAATAGGATAATAAATCTATCTTTTATTTTATATTATATGTAAGAAGGTGTAGCCTTGCAAAAAATGTCTAGTGCCAGGGACTATGATGTTTATGCCCCAAGATCTGCTAAAATATCCCATTTCTGCCTTTATTCAAGATTTCGATGGAACTTACTCGCTTTAAATAAAATTTACTTTTTTCTGTTCCCCCCTCCCCCCCAGATATGACAAGACACCCATCTACTGACTCCACTCCTAGTGACAGTGGCTCCTCCCCTAGTGACAGTGGTTCCAGCCCCTCTCCTAGTACTCCCCAGAAGCTACTCCCAGCATGCAACTCTCCATTTGGACCACGCCTATTTCATGCAACACCCAGCTCTTCTGGTACTCCAAGACCTCAACCTGAAGGCTCTGATCGCCGCAACACAACCAGATTGTCTGGAAAGCTAGGTGGTCATGGACCATGTGGTCGCCACATCCCGGTTAAAATGGAGAGAATTAAGGTGTGAGTTATGTGTTGATGAGCATGTTTCAAACTTAAATCAATTGTCTTCATACACATTCTATTTGGACTCTGACATGAACTTTGAACCTGTATTTTATAGGTTCTGACTGGTTCTGAGGTAGAAAGCGACTATCAAGAGCCCCAGACCATTGACACAAGGGTGGTGATGGGTCAGGAGACACTGCTTAAAACAATGGAAATCCAGAAAGGAAGACTTCTGCTTGATTCAAGGAATCTGGCTATCCCCTTGCCATATATTCCAAGCTTTTCAGATCCACAATCACAAGCAAAAGAGACCCAGCCGGAACTCAGCAAAGAAGAAAGCCAAGCTCAAAGCCCTCAAAAGCAGCAGGAGCAACAAAAAGAACCTGTGCAACCTCCAACCTTACCCTCCTCCTCTTATCACAGCACCTTAAGCCCTTCCTCATCCTCCCTTGAGCCAATCACAACTGATGGCAATTTAGTTGAAAATGAGGAAGAGGGTAGAAACCTTTCTAACAATGAAGTGCCTTCCCACCCTTTCTCTGAGCTGGCCTGCCCAGTTGCTTTGTCCTTCACTGAGCCAGCCTATGCTGTTGACCCACTACGAGTGGGTGTGCCCTCATCTCTTGACCCTGACCTGTATTATACTGCACCTTCAACCCCTATCAAGATGGCTTCTCGCTCTTCGCACCTTAAACATCATTCATATCCTGGTTCTCCAGCCTGCCCACTCTCCCCTGGCTCTCCTTCAGACAGTGAGGATCTTTGTTCTCCTCTCACCTCTCCTTCTGGATCTTATATCACAGCCGAAGGTGGCAGCTGGGCCTCATCATACACCTCATCCACCTCCCCCTCCACCTCACCCAACTTGCTCCTCACTGAAGAAGCACAGGAGGCCCCTGCTTGCTTTGTGGGCTCTTTATCAGAGATTGGAGATGAAGTTGGGGAGGACAAGGGACGAGTAGGTCCAGAACGGGAGGAGGAAAGAGCAGGTGACTACTGCCTTTATCATCCTCCCGATTTTGTCATGAATTCAAGAATGGGTATAACAGGAACAACGATACTTGAGGAAGATGAAGCCCTAAAAGGGGAGGAGGTCAAGATATCCAGAGAAAGTTGTCGTCCTTGCTGGGTGACTGAAGACACATCTCCTTTAAGAAGCAGCAGCAGCCATAGCAGTGATTCCCAGGAGGATGGGGGTGAATCCGAAAGCTCACTCTGCCCATTGGTAGAAGCTGGGAGAGCAGAGTTTGTGAGTCCCATGCAGACAGGCCTTAAACTGCAACTGGAGGCATGTCTATCAGAAGTGCATTACGCGCAGATGGACGACCTCCCAGAAGTACTCTCCACTGCCTTGACTCCTGACACAGAGAGCATGACCATGGCCTCTTCTAGCCCCAGTCCTGACTCACCTGTCACCCCGATGGATGCCTTCTGTCCCGGAGCCTTTGGAAGGCTGGGCCCAAGCTCTTTCATGTTTTCCCAAGCAGCCTGTATGGATGATATACCAGATGACGAAAGAATGATCCCTGCCTCCCTTATCTCATTCCCCCTCCACACAAGTCTTATCTTCAAGGCTGATTCAATGGAAATTACCCTCTTCCCCACAGAGGAAGAGAATGACATAGGAAAAATGAATGACGAACACAAAGAAAGAGATGTAAATGCATATGCAGCAGGTGAGGAGGAAGCAGATGTTGAAGATGAGGATGATGATGAAGAAGATGATGATGACTTTGACTATGATGACAATGGTGACAGCACTGCTAATGGTGCTACTGATGGTAATGGTGATGATGTAAATAATGAAGATGATGTCAGTGACAACCATGATGATGCAGATGAGGAAGCTAAGGTAGAGGTGAAAGTGGTAGAAGAGGAACAAAAGGAGGAACAAAAGGAGCAGGAAGAAGATGATAAGGAGGAGTGCGACAGCAAAGCAGTGAAGGATAATTCAGATGAGGATACATCGGCATCCTTCCTTCATTCACTTTCAGAAACATCTATTAATGAGGGGTTGGATGAATCCTTCTGTTTCCACGACGATACAGATGACTCATTGGATTCTGCCTCCTATAATGGGGAGGAAGATGAACGTCTATACAGCACTGAGAGGCATGCACAATCACTAGAACCCACATCACTGGATGCACTTGATCAGACTGAAATCCAGCCAGAGCCTACACAGGAGTCTACCACTGGAACTGGTCAATCTGAACCTATGCACATGCAACATATTTCTCCAGCCATTGCAGCCCACCCAGAAGACAAGAATATAGTGCCCAAACCTCTGGATGAACCTAAACTCATTGAATCTAAGTCAGACCCTAAACTGGAATCTACCAGTGAAATAGATCAAACAGCATCTTTTCACACAGACCTGAGCACAGGCAACCCAATGGATCAAATTTCCTGTCGACCAGAGTCCTCAAGCAATCTGGGCGAGGGTAGAAGTGAGAGTGAGATAATGAATATCTCTGTTTCTTCCAACGCTCTTCAGCAGCCTAATGACAACCTTCATTTTCAATTCTCCGCAACTCCTGTGGTCATTCAATCTCATCCTGACAATGCTGCTGAGTTACAAAAAATCCCTCCTATTGCCACTTTCTCACAGGAGACCACAGACATTTGCAGATCAGTCGTTTCAGAAAAAGCTGAGGAAAATTTGAGGAAGAAAGATAAGCATTTGAAACCGAGCATTGATCATTCAGAGGAGCAACCCAAAGAAGAACCAGAAAAAGACTCTTTTAAGTTGCTTATCAAGCCCCGTCATAATCAGCCAGAGAGCCAAAAGACAGTAGGAGCGACCAGACTTGCATTATCAAAGTCATTCTCCAATAAATTTGATGTGCCTGGAGCTGCAGAGGCCATGTGTAGATCCACTATGCACATGGAATCTGACATTGAACTTGACCAGAAGAATGGGAATGCCTCAGCAGAGGTAATGAGTAGGGAGAGCACAAGCATTGATTCTGGCCCCTCTATAAATACGGCCACTGCAACCAATGACTTGAATAAAGGTGTTCTTTTTCTCTCCTGTTCTAGTCCCAACCCTTGTACCAATCCCAGTAATATCCCTGTGTCTACTTCTCCAGAGATTATCCCAGAACTTGCTGACAATCTGGAACTGACCCCTGAACACCTCCCATGTGACTCTGCCCAGGAAAACTTGAGGGAAAACACCCTCACAACTGATGATGGGGTGCTGGGTGTTGTTGGATCCCCACATTCTCCACTGGCCATTTCCCCTAAAAGGGAAAACTCAGAAACAGAAAAAAACAGGGAAATGGTGTCCGGGGCAACGGCATGGTGTGACGACAGGATGGGGCTGGGACTACATCGAGGATTAGGGTCGGGAGTTGAGTTTGGTGTTTGGGGAGCAGGGGAATCTCTTTCCCTGTCATTGGGGAAGAGGTATGAGGTAGAAGCAGAGAGTCTGCTCATGTGTGATGCAGAGGGCCAAAGCACACAAACTGCTGTGGCTCCTGCGGCGATGAGCAGTGAAATGTGCCAAAATGATGACAATGTTCTGGATTCTGTTTTGGATGTGGAAGATAACAGCCTATGTGGAGATAGGGACAAGATGGCAGATGAAGAGTTAGTAGACAGGGGAACTTCTGAGTCCAACTTGACACATTGGAAGTCCATTGAGGAGATCTCAGAAGCAGGGGGAGGAGAGGATGGAAGCTCAAGATTCCCAGAGGATGATGTCAGTAATCTGAATCCCGACCAAGATGGCGATAACACAGACTCACAAATACAAGAAACTTGGAAGAATTCTAACAATATCAAAGACTCTGCTTTTGACTCCTTGGAAGTAGCCATGTGTGGAAGTTTGAATGCTCTATCAGAGGAAGTGAGACCCCAGAGTGTCAGTGTCAATGTTAGAGAGTCTGTGTCTAATATTCCACTTGAGGAGATACCACTTCAGGTTTCTAACACCATTTCTGGTGATGGAGATGAAGACCAAACTGACAGATCCATTGGGCCATTAGTTGACACTAAAATCAGCCCTGAGTGTCAAACAATCACTCAAGAGAGTAATGCCCCATTTTCTTTGCTACATGGATCCTTTGGTTCATTTTCTCCTAAATATAAATCTAATCAATCCAGACAAAGTATAGCCTGTCAACACAAAATGCAAAATACCAGTTCTCAGCCAGAGGTGGTGAAGCCTCAGACTCACCAAAAAAGAGATGAAGTCAGTCCTGTGACTGACAGACTTGTTGATGAACCAAAGACTAAAGATGCCTTTAGAGGACATCAGTGTGTTGTTTGTAACTCAGGGGAAGAAGATGAACAGGAAAAAGCAGAGGAGAAAGCAATAGACAGAGGTCAACAGAAAGTCATGAAGAACAAAAAGGGAAGAAAGACATCTTCTGCACAGACCAAGCCAGAACACTTTGCGTGCCACATACCTAAGGAGGGACTTTGCAAAGATAAACCAAATGTTTCTAAGAAAGGGAGAAGAGGGAAGCAAAATGAAAATAGGGCATTCCAGACAGGCAGTCATGCTGACTCTAGCCCTGAATTTGTTGATGATCCAAAGGAACCATCTGTTCCCTTCAATACAACAGCAGATGGATGGTCAAAGGGAATCACAGACTATTCTAAAACTAAGAAAGGCCAAAAGGCAAATGACAAAGATTCTGCGCCTGACTTTCAACTGAGGTCAACTGGGTCAGACAAAGCTGAATCTAGTTCAGAGATGCACGGGGAGAACAGTCCCATTCCTGGTGTCAAAAATCCTACTCATGGATACTACAAGTTATCCTTGCATACCCCACACAACCTCAATGTTGTGATGACAAGGAACCATGAACCACATCAGACACAGGAGGTTCTCGATAACAGACCCCTATCTGATAGTCGGAGAGGAATTACATTGGACATTAATGACAACAATATTGATACTGATCACAGCCCAGCAACCCAGGATATCTCATCATGCTCTCTGACTCCACTTTCCTCCTCAACATCTCATGTTTCCTCCTCAGCCCCCATACCTTGTGCTTCAACAGACCCTGAAGATGATCTTCCCACACCGGTGCAGGAATCCCAACCTGTCCTTTTAGCCCAGCAGCAGTCTTCACTGCCTTTGTGCCCCACCAACCCTACACTTTTCTCACCTTCCCCTACTACACAACAAGCCCCTAATTCCCAATTCCTTCCTAACAACAACCTCCAGGAAGTCACTGTTGTCCTTTATACATCAACTACATCTACCACAAGTGTTTCTTCACCCTCACTCTCCACTTCCTTGCCACTGAGCCTGTCTCAGCCTACCCAGGAGTCGTCTTCACCTGTCCTGGGAACTGTTGATTCAGCATGTGTTTCCGACACAATATCATGTCCAAAATCTCATTCCTACTCAGAGTCTCCGCCTAATCTCAACATCCAGGCTCACAAAAAATCCAAGCAGGGTCACACATCCAGCAAACAAGGCAGGTGCAGAGGTGAGTATGGAATAAATGCTATGTTTAATCTTCAATTCAGTTAAACTCAATTCAGTTAAATTGAATTCACATCAATTGAATTCTTTCAAATTTGTGTACAGTACTAGAACTAATGCAATAGAATCCGCATTTCCAAAATGAAAAGTGATAATCTGATCAAAAGGAAAAGTTGCACAACAACATAAACAAAAAAGGAAAGAAACAAGGTGTGATTCATTTTTAAATGTGTGTGTTTCTGAAATACTGTTGAATGTTTAGAATGTGTATGTATGTGTGTACATTAATGTGCTTGTGTGTGAAAGAGTGTTTGAGGTCTAACAGTATGTGTGTGTGTGTGTGTTTAAAGTTGGCGTTGTGAATGTTTGTGCGTTGTGTGCATGTATTTGATTATATTGTTGATGTTTTTGTGCATTTATGTCAGGATTATATGATGAGTCACATACACATGAAGTCATTCTGTATCCTTTTTGTTCTGGCAATAGGGAAAGGGTGCTTTGCGTAATGGGATGGTCATAAAAAGAGGCTTAAAGTTTGTAAAAGTAAAGTCAAATATGAGCTTCCTTTATACAAATCTGATCAATTAATGTGTGCATTGTAAGGTCCCAGTATGGCTGAGGAGGACACGGATAGTGAGGAGGATGTTGGACTGCTGCCACACAGTCACAGATCTCAGCCCAGTGCAGTTGTAGAAAAAAATGGATCCATGCAAAAAGATTCTGGTCCATCCAATCAACTGGAGTTACAGCCTTTCTCCGCCCACAAAATCACCGACAGACAGTCAGGCTGTCCAATCAACCACAGTCACAGGATTTCTGAAGAGATCAACCTATCCTTCAAAAACAATTGTAAGTGGTCTCTTACCAATCTTTTGCCAAAAAATTTAGGGAGAGAATCCCCTTAATGTCTTTTCTTATTTTGAATGAAGTATTTATTTCCTTTCTGTCTTCTATTCGTTTAAAAGTAAAACCAGTTTCACATTATTTGGTCCAACATTTCAGTGTCATGATGAATTAGTAAGAAGTAGCTTAGAGTAGCTGCTTTAATGACAGACAACATTACAAAAATATAAATTGTCTGCATTTTAAAAATCCCTGTTTGAATAATTATTAAAGACCTGTTGTATGAAATAACGCATTGCGTATAATGTAAAATCACATAGTATAGAGATATAATTACATCTATTTTCCATGGGCTCATTAAATTCTCTGCTGAGCTTTTGTATTGTACATGAACACTCTTCATCAGCATGGTGCAAATTAGATAGATTCACTAATGTGTCATTACTGTTTCTATGGTGATTATATTCTACGGCAATATCAATATAACTCACCTCACTAACATGTTCCTGAAAACCGTCTTGTGTAGGCTCCGTGATGACTTCCTGTAATGAGTCGGAGAGCGAGGGGTCAGTGCCTGAGCTAGAAGAGCCAGAGCCACTGAGACCATCAGAGCCCCAGGTCAGTCTATGTATTCTGCTTTATTTGAGAAATGTCCCTCCCATTTTCCTTTTTTATACCTTCACATTGTAATAACTTATATTGTGTTTTTTTGACTGTTGATAAAGATGGACTATAAGTCTCCACATCCTTTCAGTGAACTAAGTGTAGCAAAGTTACTTGGCACAGATTACATGCTTTTGGTTGTATTAGCATAATTAACATTATGATAAATTTGCAAAACAAACATACATAATTACAGTAAACTCATTTGTATTTCTTTATTTTTCCCCAGTCAATCTCTTCTGCAGATGAAGGGCTGAACAGACCGAAACAGAGTCGCAGTGAGAAGAAGGCGCGCAAGGTCAGACTTTGGATATATCAAAAGGACTGAATAACATTATAGGAGATGATATTGAAGCAGTTTTTCCTTTCAAAATGTTTTGTAGGGGTTTTTATTTCATCTTTCTTGCTCCCTTTCTCTGCTGCTGTAGGCCATGTCCAAACTGGGTTTGAAGCCGGTACATGGTGTGACCAGAATAACCATAAGGAAGTCCAAGAGTATCTTGTTTGTCATTAGCAGACCAGATGTGTTCAAAAGCCCTGCGTCAGACATCTACATTGTATTTGGAGAGGCAAAGGTAATTATTTTTCTCTTTCTTTCTCTTTCTCTTTCTCTCTCTCTCTTTCTCTTTCTTTTTTAATCAAGCAAGCAAATGTGTTGTATAGCCTCTGAGCCTCCCTTTCTTCTCTGCTCTCAGATTGAGGACCTGTCTCAGCAGGCTCATAAAGCAGCAGCAGAGAAATTCAAGGTGCCTGTAACCTCCTCACCTTTGGCTCCACCTGTCCCACCCAGCCTCACCATCAAAGAGGAGAGTGAAGAGGAGGAAGAAGAGGTACTGGTCTTCCAGTCTCAAAGATTGATCTAAATAACCCCCACATTAGTGTCATTACTATTACTTTAAAGTGGACTTAAATATTCAATTCTAATGTTAACTTTATATATTGGTTTTGTTTTGTATCTGTTCATCAGGTGGATGAGGGGGGGGTCTTGAGCAGAGGGACATTGAGCTGGTGATGGCTCAGGCCAACGTGTCACGAGCCAAGGCCGTCCGTGCACTGAAACACAACAAGAATGACATTGTGAATGCAATCATGGTGAGGAGGAAAGAGGGGGCTAAAGAGTGGTTGTGTGGGGGGGGTAGAGGGAGGGCAGATGGTGAACAAAGTAATGAGTCATGGCAAGTGAACAGTACACGGAGGGGATGTGGCGTATAGGAGAAAGAGTGGAGGACAAATGACAAGAAGAATTTCTCCCCAGTAACTGAGCAACCTCTACACTTCTGTAGGTCATCAGTGCAGTTTGCCGACCACTAGGTGGCAGCAACAACTCATGTAATGGAGATGTTCTGTGACGCAGGTGAATTTTTCTTGATTGGGTGGAAAGCATGATGATGCTGCCTTAAGATCAAGGACAAGAAGTGTAAATTTGACTCCTTTATTCAATGAGTTTTACATCATAGTGCAGCTTATTTCTTTTTGCAATTTTAGGTAAGATTTATTTGTGTTCTTGTTTCCCCACCCCAAAAACACGGTTTAAAACTAAACTGTATTAATTTGATCATATTTTTCATTTAGTTTCCCTTTTTCTGATTAACCAACATAAGTATTTGTTCCCTAAGTATATGTTCTCTCTGTCTCTCTCTTTCTCCCTCTCTCTCTCTTTTCCATGTAGGAGCTGACCATGTAAGTGGCGAGGAGGATTTGACCATTGACCCCCTCCCACAGCATATAAAGCCTAAATGCCACTGACTCTTCTGTATCGCTGCTACTGTATGTTGCATCCCCAGTATCTGCTAAATAAAGTCTGCTCCGACGTGGGATGGGACTGTGTGGCAGAATTGTTTTTTACCGAAAATAATGGTGTTACTTGAGCGAACATTCAGATCAGCACAGTCGTATTGCAAATCTGCACAAACATTATATTTGAACACATTTTTGATTTTCCCTATTTTCAGAATTTGACCGTCTATTTACCAATACCAAGACTTTTTTTTTTCCTTTTGGTCAATCTTTAAAAAAATCTTCAAATTTGTTTTATTATATAGTTTTTAAAATTAAAAGTTGGCAATTTTTCAAGTGTTTTAAACTTCTTTTTTGATGACATTTCTAATCCAAAATGTAAACAAAACCAATTTTCAAAACAAAATTGGAACCTGATATTACTTGTTTCTTCTTAGTTTCTTCCATAAAGTAAAAAGGAAAACAAAAATGTTATTAGCGTGGTAGAAAAATGACTTAACTGTCATGTAACACATGCTGTTCATGTGTGATGAATGCCAGGACAAACGACTGGATTAAATATGAAAGAAAACCATCATTTTAAGTATAAGGTTTTAAAATGAATCATTGCAAGCACGCTGCATTGCCTCATGATGATGTTTTAAAGTTTTGAATAGGCACTATTAAGATATTAAAGAAGACATTTTGGACGTTAAAATGAGTTTCTAACTCAGAAATTGTACGACAGTCTCAAAGATATTTCAACCTTTAATACCAACAATACAAAAAATCAAATTTAGCTCGTCCTTAATCAGTGTTTATATTTACAACAACTTATATTGTCCAAAATGTTCATTTATTAGTCAAAGTTACACTTTACTGCTGTGACAGACTGAGATAAAAAAAAAAAATCCATCATGTGTTCTACTGTAGTTTTCTACTCTTTCTCACTCTTGCTTAACAGATCCCAAATAAATGTCTGTTAGTACAGAGCAGGTTATACAAAAGTCACTGACTGCGTTCTGTTTGACAAGTGTTGACATCAACAACAACTCTAAACCAAACATGTTGAGTCATTACCTTCCAATCAAAAGCAATAACTTCACATGTAAATGTGTAGATCCCATTCTTACACATATACAGATGTGATTTACTGATATTGCTTTCAGTGTGTGAAAGAGGAATTTATTGGTATTAATGATTAAAATAATGTCATAGGCCATTGAAATGACGGTTTATGTAGCACTGTCAAACAGCATTTCTTCTTTCACTGTAAACACTTTCATATCCACAAAGGACTTTGAGCCTGAGTGCGTCTCATCTTATAAGATCCATAAGATAGCTCTTCTACAACGCAAGAAGTGATGTTCCTGTGAGAATCCTGCTTATCAGTGAGAGCAGATAACTTCAAAATGGAATAAATGCCTTCAAGCTGGAGTCAAGTTGATGGGATTCAGACATCTTTAAGGGCTGGTTTTAGCAGGGAGGACGTTATTCTCAAAGTGTCCCTGGTTAGTGATGTTCCCAGCTGGGGAGTATCTGGCCACCACAAAGGAAGAACCGTCTGATGCTGTGGCCTTACCCACACCCAGCTTTGTGCTGCTCTTCCACACCATCGCTGTGAAGTGGCCTAGGACAGTGAAATAAAATAAATATATACTGTAAATAGAGAGGAATTAAAGACAGGGAAAGTAAAAAAGAAGAAGAAACAAAAGGCATGGTTGAAGCTAAGTGCACATGGACTTAAGTTCCTCTAAATATTTATAGTTTTAGGAATCTTAATTCTTCTCTCACTTAGTCCAAACCTTTGCCCACATTCCTTTATCTTGTACTTTATCTCTTTTTCTCTATATATTTATATGATCAGTGTGTATGATTAAGTTAAACAGACTTTCAGGTTACTGGAAACCATTAAACCTTCTGAAGGAATAAAGGCGGACTGGAAATGTCATATGACCTGAGGAGTGATAGTGGACTGTGATTCCCCTTAATTTCCCCATGGCCAGTCACTAAGTCATGTGCACTCTGACTGTGTGAAAGCAGCTCAGGAATAACAACAACCTTGGCTTTGCCTGGGTAAATGTGAAACTGAAAACGACCAAGAGAATGACCAAGAGAAACAGAGCAACACATGTATACATTGAGAAAAATACATGTATAGAATATTAGGGTATTGAGATAAGAAGACAGAAGAAAAAAACATGCAAAGTGTTTGACACGATGTGTCAGGATCAAAAATGTTGTTTTGCATTATGACAAACTACAGATGTTTGACTAATGATTGCAAATTCCAGCTAAACAGACGGAGTCGCTTTCAAAATATTAGACAAATATTTTTCAAAAACTTTAACAGACGAGTAATGAACTTCCTGATTATTCCCTTGATATTCTCTGGGATATTAAGCCAGAATATAAATGCCAATCGAAAAGTCCTAAAGCCCGATATAAACCAGCTTCATGTGTGTCATGTTTACTTTTAGCCAATGTTGAATTTTTTTCTTAAAAAACACACAAATGAATAATCATTGAAAATATTCCAGCTAGTTTTCTGCCTATTACTTAATTAACTGATGTTAAAATTAATGTTAATGAATATTTCATTATTCAGGGTGTAATCTTACATATCCCATATAGTTTTATATTTATGTATGCATATAGATATCAGAAAGTAATTAATAATTCCATGATTTACAATTACTTTGATTGGCTGGTTTGCTGTAATTATGCTGTAGGCCAGAGTCAGTTTGACCACTGACTTCTTATATAAAGTGACAAAGACAGACACAAGCACTCTCGTGTCAAGCCTACCCGTGCCCGAGGAGAATCCAGGACGGTTGAAGTTATATTGTTTCACTTCATCATACCAGCGGTCTGTCACATCCTTCCCTGCGTGTACACATGATAAAGTGTCAACTCATCATGAAGGGAAATCAAATCAGTCTTACGTTCAAACATGTTTATAATGACAGTGATGTGAGAAGACTGCACCCTGGAGCTTTAAATCTCATTGAGCACATGTTAACAGCGCTGCACTTTTTGTCACTGAGTGCTGCACTGCAGGATCATTTTTTATGAATCACTTTGTCCCCTGCTGACATATCTTTGCAGTGAGTCATGGTGTCTCAAACACAGTGGGAAGTGGAGGGGAAATAGATCCCAGCTGTTCACTCTGAGGGTGAAGAGCTGGAGCCTTATAAACTATAAGCTACAATATGTGGAGGAGTGTGTCTTATTAGATCTTTAATCAAGCTTTCTCAGTAGGATCAAATAAAAACAACATATACAATATCACTTGGGATGTCAGGTGTGTGTGTTTACTGTACCTGACTGGTCATAGGAGGCCCATGCCAGGTTCTCTCCACAGCTCCCCCTGCTGGACTCCACACTATGTTTTAGGATCCTTGTGCTGGCCAGACTCTCAGCATAACTATGGACAGAGTACAGTCATTGTTAGCACTGCTAGATTATACTCCGACACTATTAATCCTGTTACAAAATCCACTCCTGCACTGGGGAGATTGCTGCTGTAAGTGGTTGAGTAAACTTTGAAGCTCATCACCTCTTAAGATTCCCAGAAGCCTACGCCCTCCACGTAAACAGTGTAAAATGAAGCCAGAGCTTGTATCTGGTGTAAATATTCAAACTGTTTGCCTAGCAGCTTTTGTTAATAGGGCTGATATTAAAACCGGTTAAACTGCCATCTGGGGCTTATGTAATAACATGTTGCAAAGTTTAATCACTGCAATGACAAATGAGTATTCTTTTCTTATCTTGCTTTTTACCTTAGGTTAAAGGTCACACACTGACCGTCTCATAAACTGGTAAGTGCCGTTACGAACATCAGTTGAAACAGGAGAGACAAAAGCACAGTTCATCCAACTCAAATACTTACTCACGTCAATATTAACAGTGTGCATGAACTCACCGGGTTGCCTCTTGGCTCAGCTTGCTGCTCAGCTTCAGTGGAGGAGCCTGGTGCTTCCCTCTGAACTCATTGTGGCACTGCAGCACCTCTTGTGCAAACTGCTTCGAGGCTAAGAGACAGACAGGTCAAAGACAGGATGGGTAAGACAGCCAGAGAGAGACAAATGAGACGTTATAATAAAACATAAGGATTCAAAGGGAACACTGAAGCTTATACTGTATTGAGACACAGTCCAATTTTTTGTTGTTTGCATTTTATGGTGTTTTTTTGTACCTGATTTTGGCATAGTATACTTCTTAAAACGGAGCTGATTAGCAGTAAAAATGTACATTTATGTTTGATAAAATTGTGGTCAATTTATGGCTGATGGTAATTTTTAGATTTAATTTAAACGAATGTCTATTTTTTTAAATATTCGAATAGTTTGAATTAATTTCCAATTGAATTAAATGTATCTTATAATTATGAATTGTGATGATGAAAACTGTTAAAAATGATAAAAATAGAATAAAAATGCTCTTGTAGATTTGGAGATCTTGAGATAAGCAAACCAGGTATGTATTAAAAAAAATACTTTTCTTTTGTTAAGAATGGTAACCTGTTTATTTGTATTTTCCTCTATTTATTATTTTCACTCCAAGGTTATCAACCTACAAAACTCCAAATGATGTCTTAACATTGTTTAAATTGTTGTAATTAAATACAAAGAGAGAAAAAAGGAGCTGAGTTCTCTTTGTCCCCTTCTGTCTCCTCAGCCTTTCTGACTTCAGGCAGATATTGAAACTGACAGCACCTGAAGGCGAACTGACCTCAGACATTGAGCAAAACTCCATGACAGATGATGAAGAAAACGTCATCCACACAACCCCCCTCCTGAGTGGTGCCTATCACTCACTGGCCTTTTCATAATCTCTTGACTGCTCAGACAATAGGCACATTGAAACTGCCCCACAGACACAATACAATTACCAAAGCAGCAAGCCTACTTAGCATGCTCCAAGTTGAATCTTAGCTAAGGATTACTCAAAAGACTTTTTAAAGCACCATTTAGGTCTTTTTTTTGGTATGTCCTTTACCCTTTTTAAAGTAAAGCTCACAAACATATTGGGTAAAAAAAACACACACCCATCCACTCACAAAGTTTCACGTTCTAACTCAGGCCAGATTGTTACAATCAAAGTGAAAATCTTCAGGGTGCAGTTTTCACTTACCTGATTTTCCCATGGTGCTGACACAGGAAGCCTTCAGTTAGATCAGCACTCACAAAAGCAGCCTCCCCTCTTTCTTGTTTACTGTTCCAGCTCTCTTTTTCTGTGCCTCACCCTCTCTTCAGTTAGCGCTGTCTATCTAACGCTGATGCTTTCAAACAGCTGCTAAGGCCTTTATTTCCATCAATTCCTTTCATTCCACGATGAACTTACAGCAGTTGTGCAAAGTTCCTCTTTAGTAATTCATCTGGATGTTACGCAACCTTCTTCTTCCTCTATAGTTTTCTTTCACTTCATTTAACTTAACCTGAATGCATCGCTTGAGGCCACACACCCTACTATCTGTCTGTCTGCATGCCCTGTGTGCACAGGCACACACCCACTTAGTCTTAACAGTACATTCCTACAAATGAGAGGGGAGCCCCTGCAGTTGCTGGTGACATCATCTTTGTGAGACACATGCCCTTATATGGCTTTTATGTGGATTCTTGTATTCTGTTACTTGGCTCCTCTCACAATCTATGCTGTCATGATGCAGCGTTTTGAGGACAATAGCAAACTCTGACATACTGAACGCCACACAGTGCACACTGAACATGACACCGACTTCTATTTCTGAGCTGTCCTACTTTTCTCAACATCCTTTCACTTTCACTTAAGCTTCAAATTTCTCCACACATAACAACTTAATCCAGGATTTCCCGGTTTCTTAAAGTAACTTCCCGTTCAATAAGTTACCTCACGCACAACCAATTGTAAAAGAGCGATTCCTTTTCCACCACCCCTGATGAAAAAAGCATTGACTGAACTGTTTGCAGACTGCAGTTGACACCAAGGTAGAGACAGAATCACCATTTATCATGCTGCAGAGAAGGTTTCTGCAATTTGTTTAGTCTGTGTGAGGTATGCTTCCCTCTGAGCTTTAATGGTATTTCCCCTCTGGGACATTTATCAATTCAAAGAAAGTATGTGACACCCTTTTTATAACAAAGGGAGCAATGTTGTGCAGCAGAAACTCAAAATTGATTACCTCAAAGATTACTATGCATCTCATAATTCAGCTGTTGAAAGTCTCTCTTCATGTCTAGTACAGGCTACAGCTTGTACAAAGAATGAGAAAAATGACCTTTTGTTACAGCGTAAATCAATAAGACTTCATTGTGTCAGCATCAAAAGTAAGTGTGCTGATGAAGTTGTTTACTATGATTCTGCAGAATGCTGAGGTATCTAATATCTGAGTGCTAAATGCCACTTTTTCCACACTATGTATAGCAGGAATAAATAAAGGTCAATACACAATTCATTGCCTAAACATACATCAGGATCCCTGGAGGAGGCATCCTACACAGTGTGATTCCATGACTTATATTCTAGAAGAAACATGAGGGCAAAACTTCTTTTTTTCATAACCAAATCACATTATTATAGGACTATGTTGTACTTTGTGCTCAGAGCTCAATAATATTACCAGGTTTACATACCAAATCAAAATGCAAACATTGTACCTCCTGAATAAAGCTCAGCGTAAGTTGAAGCAGAAAGCCAGTTTCATACTCATTCATACAATCTTTCATTAGTCATCATCCATTCATGTCACGCCCCCTCTTTTTCTCCCTCTGTCTTCCTGCTCAGGTGATCAGCTGATTAGCGACGTTTACTCTTTAAATACTTATCCAACCAGATTCTGCCATGAGCTCTATAGATCAATTATCCAGTTTGTCGTTTCAGTTCGATCGCTGCGACCCTCCTCCACCCCTCTCACCTCCATTCCATCTCAACAGGGTCCAGGTCCAGCTCCTCAGAAGTCCACCACTCATCAAATCCTGCATAGTTCCATCACTACCATCACACCTAGGGAATCCTATCTGCTGTCGGCCTCACTATACCCCTTCGAGGAAATGAAGACATCATGATGGAGTCTACACACCAAAGTGTGGCACATTTTATTTCTTCCAAACTTGTAAATAAAATAGTTCACTCATAATTAGATCTCTCCTCATTGAGTTATAAACAAACAAGTATTGTCTGTGATAGCCTTTCCCAATACTAGCTTTAGAACGTAGCTCAAACCACGACTGTTTAGTCTCACAAAATAACTAGCCTGACTGTGAACTCTGCCTCTTGATGAATCATCTCTTTCCACACACTTGGCAGCTGATGCAGCTGATTCAAGCTGTGAATTCAATTAATTATGATCCCACATAAAGCTTGTTGATGGAGTCATATTAAGCTGAATGTCACTTTGCAGTATATGTTTAGCCCAATGTTCCTCTGTTAGTACCTTAAACATGAATGTGTGTGTGTTGACCCCCCCTCCCCCAAACCCGCACACATTTGAGTAATTGGACTTTGTGTAAAAAAAAAAGTCCACATCATTTTAAGGATATATAAAGAGAATATGTGAAATAAAAAACTCAGGCTTAAAAATACAGAAATACTTCTGTTGAATATATCACTTATTTTAAAGAGCTACATTTAACTTACACAAGAAACAAACATAAGAAGCTTAAAATTGTCCTTAAAGCAGGTCATCACTACTGGATGATCCTGTCAAGTGTAACTATCTTTTTTGCCACAAGGTGGGACTGTTAGCAAAGACACTGCAACAAGGATGTGGCTGGACTATTAGTCACACTAAGTGCAACTAATGACATCTAAGTTTCATAATATGAGTGGACATGATGGGATTCATGTGAAAAGTCAAGCCACTTGATTTCTCATTAGCTGGATAGTGCTATCTTAACAAATTGATTCCATCCCTGCCTCCTCCTACCATCTGCACAGTGATGGAACCGGACAGCTGCAAGAAGACATTTACATAGTGGTCGTGAGGCACTGAGAGTTTACAGCCATACATCTTCATTCTTACTAATTGAGATAGCTGTGGAGTGTGTGGAATTGTGTGCGTCTGTGGTGTCGATGTGTATATTTCATGTGCGTGCGCGTGCACTTTTAGGGGGAGGGATGGTGAAGTAATTTATAGAGAGAGCCCCTTTTAGAGGGACAGTACAGACATCGATCCATGCAGATATTACATCATTTATCTCTGCACATTGGCTATATGTGCTGTACTTATTGCTTGGCTCCCCTCCCTGTCAGCTGCGACATCGTTCTTCTCTTCTCCTCTTCTCTCCATTACTCTCTCTCTGTCTCCCATCCCCTCCCCTTTCCCCTCCAATCTGTAATTTTCATTTTTTCCCTCACCTGAAGCCCCAAATGAAAATCTTCAAGTGTATCTCTCATAAAAAGAAAGGAACACCAAATTCTTTCCGGGCCAGGAATAATTTTCCACCCTTGTCGTGACTGGAGTGAATGTGGATTTATGGCAACAGAAATGTGAAATAACTCTTACTGGTGCTGTAAGTGCACTTAGTTGCATATAATTTCTCCGTAGCGCTCCCAGGAGGAAGGTGAGGGCTTTTTAATAACTCCTTCCATTCACCTCCATCCTCATTAAGGGGTTTAGTTGACTGAAAATGGTGAGATCTACGGAAGGAGTGCTGAGAGGATTGATCTCAGCTGAGAAAAAGAGAAGTGAGTGGGCTGTACTTTTTCCAAGGAGTTGTTGGAAGCTCTCCGCTCCAGAGTTTGACACATCAAGAAGCCTTTTTATAGTGTCATTAGAGTAACTGTTCCTCCGAGGACAAATGATTCTGTGGGTTAAGAGGAGTTAATCACCTGCCAATCAAACCTCATCAAGCCGTCTCTACGGATGAGGCGCTATACAAATCTCATCATATTTACAGAGCCTTCAATTAAACAGGGAGACGCATGCAGAGAGGAGGGAGTTACAGGGAGAGCAGAGGGCATGCTGGAGTGTAAGGAGGGGAAGGAAGACAGAGATAGAGGGAGACAGAGACAGTACACAGGGCTGGAAGACTCCTGTCTGACACTAAGCAGCAGAAATGTAATGTCTTAAAAGGCCATCGCAGTCAATAAAGTTTCTAATGTGCTTAAAGCAATTACTGTGTCCGGAGAGAGCAGAGTGCATGCAGGATATTAACCTCAGTAACCTGCTCTATCTACTCCATAATTAAATTATCCTCACATCCTCATTCTAATACAGACACACATACACACACCAAAACACACACTTCCATTCAAGCATGCATTTATGCATGTATGCTGTGTGTTGAACCGTATCCTGACCTGACAAGAGAAGAGAGAAAACAGGAGTAAAAGTGAGAGTGAAAGATTGATGACTGTTATGTTTGTAACAGTTTGGGAATTGTTTGACCTTGACTTTGATTGACATGTTGTGTTTTGATGGATGTTATAGTCTCATAACACACTGGACATTCCCATGCATCCGTCTAAAGAAAAACAACAACTCTCTTTCAGAGTCAATATTCTCTACTCTTTTAGTAAATCATTTCGGGTTATTTTAGGGTTGTGTAATTGCAAAGTCAGGCAGAGGCTACCAGAAAGGAATATGCAATTTTGTACCAATTCATGCAAAAAAAATAGACTCTTTTGTTTTAATCAAATAAATTAGTTAGATGTCAGTAAAAAAGCAGTAGGTGAAGATTAAATGTCGATTTCATTGGTTAAAAAAAGAGCATTTCATTTAAGGAAATTCTTCTTGAAACCAAAGACAACACAACATACTCTACTTGGGTAGTTTTCTCAGAACTTTATCTCCATCTGTCTTATAATTTGAACCCATTACCTACAGTACATCTTTCAGGGAAACTTTGAGAAAATGTTCAGGAAATAAAAGCCTTTCAGAACTCCTTTGTACCTATTTGTGCAAAATCATTTTCCTCCATGCTTTCGCTCTCCCTGTTATCCTGGTTTACAGAGATCTACTTTCCTGTGTCTTCTCATCCCTCCCCCCCCCGTTCTTGCTCTGCATAATGTATATTCAAATTTAAATAGCTATGTCCAAGTAGTATAACTAATAAGCTCTTCAAGCTGATTTAATGCCTTTTAATAGTTGTCAAACAAATTGTTATTTGGGAGCCAGGGAGGAATCTTGACACTATGGAGGCTAATTATTGCTTCTGAAAATAACTAACCACCCTCGGGCTTCATGCATGGGCTCCCTGTGGCGCTTCTCTCTGCATCTGGGGCTGCTTTTGTGGCTGGACTGGGCAGAAAGCTAATTTAGTATTTCTGGATGGTGCCTCGTTCACTTATTGTGCTGCTGTGTTTTCATTGATAAGTAATATTTTCTGACCTTGCCTTGGGAATGCTAAGCTGCTCTGGGTCAGCTTAACAAAGCTGTGTATTAAAAATGAATTGCCGATATGTGAGTGTGAGTTTGTTTTGACGTGTGTGTGTGTGTGTGTGTGACTAGGTGCTTGGTTTACAATGCTGTGGAGGACTCCATTGCTCTGGCGAGACGAAACAGTAGGCTGTCTGGAAAAAAACATGTTAGCCCATCAGCAGGCTGTCAAGCCCACACACATACGCACACACACACACACACATACGCACACACACACACACACACACACGCACGCACACACGCACACACACACACACACACACACGCGCGCGCACACACACACGCAAACACACACACACACACATATACAGACACTTCACTGCACACACAAGAATAAATTACAGCCATCGCCTACTTACTAATACAAAGACGAGGACAGGAAAGGTATTTTTGCCAGTGGTCAGCACCAGCAATCTGTTTAAATGCATATTCAAGTTTGCATTATGCACATCAATATACCCTCGTGTAATCACTGTCCTGTGCACAACAATTTGTCACCCTGTAGTGTTTAAGCTGTCATGATGAACAGACTGTGAATATTATCAAGCGAGTTTGTGGGCTGAATTTAATCAACTCAACTGCTGCAAACCCGGCAGGAATTACATCTTAAACCACATTACAGCACAAGTAAGCACTTTTGGAAATTTGAACGCATGTCCTTGAGGTATTTGAATGTCACATGTTAATGAATATTTAATGGTGAAAATAGTAACCTCTGAGCAGACTTGATTATCACAAATGCATCACAGCACATTTAAGGAATTATCTGAGTGTGTTAAACTGGAAAGAGGTAATGCTTTTATTGTGTGACTGTATCTGCTGAATGCTGTGAATTGACAGCCTCCTTGGAGCACTGAGGAGAATAAGAGAAATTGAATGAATAAATGGAGTAGAGCGTTCTCTTACTGATGACTCCAGTCAAAGGAATATGAGTATTGCCTTCTCAATAGAGATGTATTATATGACTCCATACAATATCTATAACTCATTTAGGATGTTGTATAGATGGATACGAAAGATATAGATTCACCACAC